>JAASFI010000485.1:0-26164 GCA_023333705.1 Globisporangium viniferum | reverse complement strand
CTGCTCAACAAATGGATAGCACTGCCAGAACGCGTTTTCTAATAGCTTCATCCTGGCCAATTTTCAGCCTCAAACGGCAAGTATTGATAAAAATTTCACAAAAAAGTGTGTGTCCCCATAGCATTGGCCAGCACTGTATCTGCCTGTCACATACTAAGTACTGCAAGTAGCATTCATTCCAATAAGTACTCTGAAGAGAGCCACTGCCTTGATGACAATGACGAAGATGCCGCCTGAGCCGAATCTTTTCGTGGCGAGGACTGTGATATTCTGGTAGCACCCGATGCCAGCACGTGGTTCAGATTTGCGTGGGTGGGCACCGAAAAGAGCAAGCGAGCATGGCTGGCCAGTTTGCGTTTACCCCCTCTAAGCTTGTGTTCACAAATAAAATGCGCATTTTGGACGATATGTTTATGAGTTTACAAACCACGTTTTATGCAAGAAAGGCAATTTTGTGGGTGATTTTCCCGGTCTTAAACATGTTCTATTTGGTGAAATATGTGTTTTATTGGCAAAATCTCTCAGATAGCACAGAGTAAATAGAGCCTCGGTATTTGCTCGTAACTTATGTTTCGGATGTTATGCCACCTGTTTCGAATAGCACTACACAACTTCACCAAGACGTTGCAGGACAGACTGCACCATGTAGGCTTGCATGATGCTTGGCCATCGCGATTAATAGATCTGCTCGCAGTAACGAGAGCATCGTGGCGTCAAGGTGAACCACGAGCGCAGCGCTGTATCATGCAGATAATGAGGCCCAAGCTCCTGCGTGGGCGAGGGCCCGAGCTCTAGCTAAAACTCCCGACGTACTCGTCGAGTTCAAACTCAAAAAGCGCTCGTCAGCGAGGCCATGTCCAGATAGTGTGTCAAGCCAAGGCTCGACTTTCACTTAATTACACTTTTAGACAGTCGTCACGCTTCGGGTGATGATGGACAAAAAGGAAGACCAAAGGTCCCACACTCAATGAATCTCCAATAGTCACTCCGATCAGTCAAAATGCGAATCATCGTTTTGAATCCTTCTCTAGCCTCTGTTAAAAAGTACCGTTACATGCATTGTTTCCTATCAACAGCTAATATAAAGGTTGTATGCGTCACAAACCGAACAAATAAATTCTGCAAATCTTGATTTCGTGACGCAATGTTTTGACCTCCCGCTGCTCCAACAAAGTTGCACTTTTCACCAACGGACGACGCAAATGAAGAGGACAGGCGGACTGTCCATCAGATCAGCAACCGCACCGAACCAGCGGCGGCGACGCGACAATATTGGCGTTATGCACGCCCGCTTCCAAGCCTACCAGCCCTCCATCCAGTGTACAATCAGCAACAGCGCCAGCACCACACAGAGAGGAAAGCGTCCCCTCCCACCCACACAATGTCGTCGTCCTTCCACACGCGGCGGTCGCGCAGCAGCGTGGACTCGATCCGCGAGAGCGTGCCGAGCTCTTGGCGCTCGGTCAACATGCCGTCGTGGCTGCGCCACCAAGACGGCGTGTTCAGCAACACCCGCGGCCAGTCGCTCTCGTTCGTGGCGCTCTTCCCGACGATCAAGACCACGCCCCTGCGCGGCATTATCGTGTACCTCCACGGCATGGGCGAGCACTCGCGACGGCACTTCCACGTCTACGAGCAGCTCTGTGAGCACGGCTTTGGCGTGATCGCGTACGATTTATTGGGTCACGGCGAGAGCAACTCTGGAAGACACCAGATGCGCGCGCACGCTGAGAAGTTCCAGTACTTCGTGGACGACACGAACACGTTCATTGACTATGCCAAGAAGTCGATCTTCTCCGAGATGCTGCTGCCACAGAACCTACCCCACGATGTGCCGCTGATACTCTGTGGGGTCTCGTATGGCTCGCTGATCGCATTACACACGCTGCTGTCCGAGAAGCACCTGTTTGACGGCGTGGTGCTCGTGTCGCCGTCGGTTTCGGTGGAGTGGACGCCGATCTTGCGGCTCCAGGCGCTCTTCGCACGCCCCATGTCCGCGCTCATCCCGAAGGCGCGCGTGGTCCCAGCTGTGCGACCCAATCTGCTCTGCAGGGACCCGGCGTACCTCGAAGACTACGACAACGACCCGCTCACGGTCTCAGACCAGTGGACGATGCGCATGGGCGACCAGACGCTGAGGGCGTGCGCGGCGCTGCAGAAGGAGACGAGGTTCACGGAGCCCGAGAGCGCGTTCTGCGCGCTGCCGATCCTGTTCATGATGGGCTCGGCCGACAAAGTGGCGAGTCTCCCGATGGCGGTCGAGTTCTTTGAGAAGCTCCGCAACAAGGACAAGCAGTTCCGGACCTTCAGAGGCATGTTCCACACGCTCTTCGACGACCCGGAGAAGGACGAAGTGTTCGACCATCTGCTCGAGTGGCTCGAGGCGCGTTTCCCAGAGGTAGAGCAGCAGCAGGATCTCCAACAGCAGGATGAGAAGGACGCTGGCTGCTGACCCATAAAAGAGTAGTCTGTAAGTGGATGGCTGTGTGAATGGGGAAAAAAGTACGTAAAGTGATCGCTTGTCTACAGTAGCGGATCCAAGGTTTGATTAAAGAAAATATTACAAGAGCATGAACAAAGTTGCTTTCAAAGCTTTTAGATAGAGACGTGCAAGCGTCTTTTGCGAGTTGGTCAATTACACCATTTCCCCTTATAAATTTACTGTCCATCTGATGTGAACGTTCCTCTCTTATACCACCCCCAGGGTGTCCACATGCACTGGTGTCTCACCATCGTATCCCGTGTTCTGGTAGCCACTCGCATTGCTCTCCCCATCCTGCTCCTGATCCTGATCCTGTTGTCCGCTTTGCTGCGTCATCATCATCGTCCTCATCATCTGTAGCTGCTCGGGCTTCTCCCAGCGGGACTCCTGCGTGCGCTTGTTGTAGTAGTACGACGTGCCCTCGGTCGAGATGCATGCGCACCAGTCGGTCGTGCAGGGCGTCGCGGAGCTCGTGTCCACGAGGTTCGCGAGCAGCTGCGGCGCTATCTGCACAAACTGCTGCCAGGTCACGTCGCCCTTGGCATCCATCCACTTCGCCTGGCCGAGCAGCAACTGGATGTCCTCCGGCGAGAGCCCCAGGTCCACGTGCTCGCACAGCAGCCGCGAGAACTCGCTCGAGCTCAGCACGCCGCTACTGTCCAGGTCCGCGCTCGTGAAGCACGCGATGAGGTACTCTTCGATCCCAGGCGCCAGTCCCACACTCACGTCAGCAGTTTGCTCTGCTTGGAGCACCTGGTCGATTAGCAGACACTCTTCGGTCTGCTGACCGCTCTCCTGGTATTTTTGCTGTTGCTGCCGGTTGTCGCCATCCACGAGGTCGCCGATCTGGTTCGCGTGGGTCGCCAGCAAGAGCCGCAGGCGCATGACCTCGTTCTTGGCCGACAGGCCGCGCGGCGAGTCCACGTCGCTCGCGTCCAGCGGTCGCTGGCACTCCTCGTCGATCACCGCCGCCGTGACACTCGCAGCCGCACCCATCGCTCGCTCTCTCTCTCTCTCTCGCTCTCTCTCTCTCGCTCTCTCTCTCTCTCTCTTGACACTTGAGCAGTGAAGCGCAGAGCGTGAAGTGAGAAGACAGCCATGACTCACGCATACTGCATACAGTGAATGTGGAGAGATCAGAACCTCGCTCGCCTGCTGGGTATTCCTGGCCCTAACAGTAAAATTAACCGACCAGAATCAGCATCAGCCCTCAGCCTCCTTCTTGGTGACCGACCGACTCACATGACCTGAGTGTTTGATGGTCTTGCTGAGTGAGACGAGCCCCATCAATGGTATCCTGCTCCTGACACCAGTCAGTCCAAGCTGAACTTGGCGTCGCCCGTGGCCTGGCGGTTGCTGCCGAACGAGAGCGCGTTCGAGTGCTTGGCGATGCGCGTGCCGAACTGGATCGCGCGCTTCGCGAGCCCCGTGCAGTTGCGCAGCCCCAGCTGCTTGGCCACCAGGCGCAACACGAGCTTGTCGCCCTCGCCGCGCTCTTGCGCAAAGTCGCAGATGCACTCGATGGGCAGACTGCGCAGATACATCACCACTTGCTCGTCCAAGAACGGGAACCGCGCTTCCTTGCCGTGGCTCGAGATGCAGCGGTCGTCCCTTCCCAAGTTGCGCTTCCAGATGCGCTCCATGTCCATCGCGAGCTCTCGGCAAAGCGCCTGCGCGCCGCCGTTCACGAACGCCGTACGGTGGCGACCGTAACCGCCCAGCTGTTCGTCGGCGCCAATGCCCACGAGCAGCACGCGCGCAGTGGAAGTGTATGGCTGGCTAGCGTTGGCATCCTCCGGCTCGACCGCTGTGGCTTGGGACCCCGGGTGGTCTTCTGGAGGTTCAACAGAGTTTGCTGTCTGCTGAAACTGATTCGCCTTGACCCGATGCACTCGGCAGTCCAACGCAAACGACTGGCTGCCGTCGCCATTCTGAGCACAGCAATACTGAGAGAACACTTGAAGCAGCCTGTCGAGCTGGTCGTCGTCTTTCTGACTGGAAACCCCCATGGCGTTCAGGTTCTCCACGCATTTTGCCCTCTCGCCAGCGTGGGTCTCTTGCGAAACCAGTTTTGCGACGCTCTTCTGCACTTTCAAGCAGCAAACGCGGCAGATTCCAAACACGCAGCCGGGTTTCTTCTTGCGCTTGCAGTTGGACACTGGACAGAGGATGTGTCCGCCAGTGGTGGACGTTGGGTGAGGAGTGTCTACCTCAAAGAGACCGAGCGCTTGGACCGCGTCCTCCAGGCTCACGACACCATTAGCAGTCGTGGTACCTCGGTTCCCCTTCAGAAAGGTATTCAGGTCCTTGAGTTCAACGCCCGACGCCGTCGTCGCGTTATACGAACTCACGGTCCCCTGGGCACGAGCGAGGAACCAGAACGCAGTGCTGATGTTGAAGTCCATGTGCGTGTCGCAGGGCGTCATGAGCTCGTAGATGCCGCGCTGCTGCGCGAGGACATCGTCGAACGGCACGTTCAGCCGCACAAAGTTCCACTTGCGCGTCGGGAAGAGCTCCTGGAGCTCAGCGAACGAGAGCTCGGCGGCCATGCGGTCGGGCGACTGGAAGCGCGACGCCGCGTCAAAGCACACGTTCAGCAGGTCGATCGCTTCGTTCTGCGGGGTGTGGAAGTGCGTGAGCGCTCCGAGCACGACCGAGTCGAGACCGCCCGAAAACAAGACACCCACGCGAGCTGGTTGCTCGCCATTTGGCGAGACTGCTGGGGGTGGTGGGTCTGGGATCGTGCGCACACGGACGCCGACGGCGTTGCTGAGCGCCACGAGGAGCCCATTCGCTGCTTGTTCGAGAAGCTGCGAGGGCTGTGGTGGTTGCGAATATGGTGACAGTGGCTTTGTTAATGGCAGCCCGCACTCGTACGCGTCTTGAGGTACTGATACACTGGGGGTTGCTTCACTGGAATCGCTTGCAGTGACGCTCACAAGTGCAGGGTACGGGTGGAACTCTAATGCGTACTGCGCTCCGTCGCCAGCGCCGCCAGCGCTCAGACCTAGTACAAAGACGCCATTTGCAGGCACTTCTTCAAACCGGACTCGCTCTCCGCTCGCGTCCTTGGATGCGATCGCCACTGAGCTGAGGCACAGACGCGCGAGCTCGCCGCGCTTGATACCAATAGTAGCTCTTTTTGATACTTTGGTAGCAGCACCCGTATCCATCACTTGGCTGGCAAGCTGGGCCAGCAAGTCGTGCTTCTCGCCGGCGGCGTCTGCACAATGATAGAGCAGACTGCGGCGGCCGAAGCGGTCGTGGCCAAAGTACACGCGCTGCGTGGCTGCGTGGACCCAGATGAACGCGAACGGACCGTGCACTGCGTGGAACACGTCGAGGACACGCTGCTGCATGGTTTCACTGTCGCCTTGACCATCAAGAGCTTGTGAGACGCGTAAGAGCTCGCCCGAGAGGTACTTGGTGTCGTTCTCGTGCACGCCGATCTCCTGCAGCGTGCCGCCAAAGACCTCGCCGTTCCAGCACAACACGTTGCCGCGCGCATCCTCCACGGGCTGGCGGAAGAGCGCGTCACCACGCAGGTGCAGCACCGCAGCGTACACTGTCAGGTCCAGCGGCAGACCGTCACTGCTGTCGTCGTCGCCTTTGCTTTGTGTCAATGACACCTGGTGTTTCGCGACGTGGTCTGGTCCACGGCGATGCAGTTTCTCCATGATCTCCTGCTCGAACGCGACTCCAAATTGCGCGGTGGGGGCGGCGACTGGTGGCGCATCAGCATTAGCAGAGTGTGTGACAGTAGCTGCAGCTGTAGCTGAGGAGCTCGGTCGTAGCGCTTCCAGCACGAGCGCGATGCCGCACATGCTGCTCGATGGATGATACTGTAATTGCTGTTCACTGGATGGATGGGATGACAAAGTGGTGAGTGGGATAAGAACATGTCGCGACAGTTAAAAACGTGTTTTCGAACAAAAACAAGATTGGATGTTTATAACGTGTTAACTGGGTGAAATGGGACAACTTCAACTTGACCATCATATGGAAATGGTTGGTTGTGCGTGATTGAAAGGCAGAGGGTGGCGACATCATGCTCCATAGACTCAAGTAGTTGCGTGTGCAGCTGCTATAGCGATCCCCCCATGAAGGGTTACGAACGACGCAGCAGCGAGAAATCTCGCTGCCTGCCCGAGGGTACCGGTATCTTGCGTGTGGGATCTACAAGGGCGACCGCCATGAAGACCATCGTCAGTCCCCTAGTCGTGTCCCTTCCAATCGATCGCTTGATTGATAGGTTCTGACGCGAAAGAGAGCAAATGACACGCAAAGCAAATGCAAACACGACCGAGTTCATGCCTTTCCCTTTTTTCCACTCTCTATTTCTTCTCTGCCTTCTTGAAAACACACTTCAACCGAGAGAACAAAATGGCTACGTTTGACTGGAAGACAATGGGTTCAATCAAGGAGATAGACTCCGACACCTTGTGCTTTGATCCGACGTGTACACAGACATCGAATGACTTTGCCCAAGCATTAGCAGTGCTCGGTAATAGCAGAACAGGTAACACGTGGGTGGGATGTTGGCATCGACCACTGATTGCTGTTGAATCTCGCTTTCGAATCTACAAATGTGTGTGCAGGACCTCTTATGAGGTTCCCAAAGGGCGGCGCTTTTCGCTTGGTGTCTTGCCAGCCAAGTTGTTTGTTTGGTTGCTTGCTTTGTTGTTGCATTGTCTGCAAGTTGCGGAGCTGCTGTCGTTATGCAAATCCAAAGCAACAGCAAACGGGAGAGAGAGAGAGGACAAACGGCACTCTATGAGCTTGTTATTAATGCGCAAAGCACGCACACGCGCGCATTTGACTTGTACACTTGTGCATGTTGTGTAAACTTTGTACAACTTGCACAACCGCCCAGTTGTGTGCACTCACAAACAACTCATGGCAATGCTGAAACATTTCACAACAACAACAATGAAGAGCAATACCACAATAACAACAAAAGAGGAAACGAATAAGTAGCTATTGTACCAAGTGCTTAATTCGCCAAAGCCTGCCTACCACGCTACGCTAATGAAATAAAGATCAATGGATATGTGTGTGAGTGTGGGTGTCTGCGAGGTCACACTCCCTTTTCCAATCCCGAGTTCCAAACCTCGCTTTACACTGGAAATGGGGGCGGTCATCAAACATAATTGCTCACGAGACGCGCGCGAGCGGCGCAGAGAGCGTCGAGTGGTGCGGCTGCAGTTCAATCTCGAGCGACTTCTGGCCCTGGCGCGAGAGCTGCGCCGCCTTCTCGAGCTGCAGTTCAAAGTCCAGCTGGCGGTTGCGCAGCTGCTCCACGCTGCGCTTGCGCTTCAGCAGCGGGCGGATCGGAAGCGTCCACATCGACGGCTTCTTGCTCTTCGTGGACAATCCGCTGTCGTTGCGGCGGAGGCGATTCGAGCGCGACGCCAGCGAGACCGAGATCCCCGACCCAGATGCTGGACGGCTGCTCGCGCTGCTGGACGAGGCAGGAGACGAGTCAACCTCCGGTGTTGCCTCCATCGAGTTGGATCGCGATGGCGCTCGGACAGCACTGTTGGTCGCAGCAGATGCAACGGCATTTTCAACAGCCAGGGACGCGGCCGTGCGATCGCTGAACACGAGGGTGTCGCACATGACGCAGATCTTCTGCGGCTTGTGCTTGCCCTGCCATGGGATCGGACGTTTCACGTCGCTCAGGCACTTCTTGCAGCAGCTCTCGCCGCAGTTGCGGCAGTGGTGGCGGATGCGGTTCACGCGGAACTTGGATCGGCACGTGAAACAGTTTGCTCGCTTCTTGAACTCTGGGGATGCCGCAACAGTCGCTGCCGTGGTAGCAGCAGCTGATGAAGACGCAACGACAGCGATTGAGTCTTGAGACAGAGGCGACTGTTCGGACGCGGTCTCCGCGAGCAGCTCGTCAATCTGTTGCTGGTGCACCGAAGGATCCTGCGCGCGGCGCTGCTTCTTCTGCAGCTTGCGCAGCTTCCTCATCTTGCGGCGGTTGCGCATGAGCGCCTTGCGGCGACGTCGCTCCTCTCGCCGTCTCGTGGTCGCATGCTGTCTCTCAAGCTTCTTGACGCGCTTGCGCTCCTGCTTCTCGCGCTTCTCCACGACCTTTCGTGCCTGCTTCTCGCGGTTCTCGACTTCCTTTTGCTCGGCCTTCTCGCGGTCGCGCAGCGCCTTCTCCTGCTTCCTCCACTCCTTCTCCTCGCGCTTGACGCGCTTCTGCTCGTCCTTGACGGCCTTGCGCGCCTCAGCGTCGTGCGCCTTCTGCTGCTTCTTGAGCTCCTGCAGCCGCGCCTTCTCCTGCTTCTGCTGCTGCTTGAGCTCCGCCTCGCGCGCCTTCTCCTCCTCGCTCTTCTTCTTGCCGAACGAGAAGAGCTTCATGATGGTCTCACGTCAAGAGCTCACTAGAGAGAGTGTGGCAGCAACTCGCACACACACAACAGCACAGTACAAGATCTTGCTTGCTTGCTTGTGTGGAATCTGGCGTGTCGGGCGGATCTGTGTGTTGTTGTGCGTCTGGTGGTGTGCGTCTGGTGGTGTGCGTCTGGTGGTGTGCGTCCGCCAGGAGAGCAATTGGCGAATGAGCTCAGCTGCACAACTTGCGCAGCAAGCAGGCAAGGCAAGGAGAGCGAACGGTTCAGAGCAGGCGCTGTCGGGGTTGTTGGCGCAATTGTTCCTTATATTTGGGGGCGGCACCTTCCCAGACAGTCCGTTGCCCCCCACAAAAAAACCATTTCCTTGGTATCCCATCAGACATTTGGGTCAGTCATTTGATTTGGTCCGTCTGTCTGTTGCTGTCTCGATCGGAATTTATTTTTCAGCATCCCTCGGATCATCATCACGAACTGTCATTGCCGTCCCCTCTCGCTCGAATGCACTTGGCTTCAGTATGCTTTTGGCGTCGACGTTTGTTTTGCTGGGAAAATGGAACAATAACAGGGAAAGCGAAGCAGATGGAAGGCTACAGTATTGAAGTGCGGCTCCCTTTCGCTCGTTCACCCTCTCTCAGAAAAAAATGTTTGGTGTGGTTTTAGACTCGCGTTCAGTAAGGCGACCTGTTTTCAGGTCAGAAAGCGATCAAGTGTGCGAGGGTGCTGCTTCAACCTATGATCTGAGCAGAGGGTATGTGGTTACAGAGGATCTGGGTTGACCTGTTTCGTGTGTTAGTAGATGGCTTAATCCAATCGATTTAGAAAGGGTATTGAAATGCGAGAACGTAGAACCGATGCCTTCACCTGAGAACTGCGCGCTTTATGCACACGTTCCACCCCGATCAAAACTCACTGGTTTTACACCGAAGGAGGCTCGTGGCACCGACCGGATCATCAGAATATGTGCTCTTCTCATCTTTCCAATCTCCATAAGTAGTACGATGTTAGTTTAAGTAATGTAAAATACGGTGTTGCAAGCTGTTGTTGTTTTACCTCTTGAAACGACCACCAGTTTGTGCGAGAGGTGCCGAATCCTGGAACCTTCGCAAAAGTGGTCGGTGCTGGACGACGTATCCCTTTCTCCACAAAAACAAAAACGTGGAGCTGCGCCAACCCACTCCACCACACCGCACACCTGCCAGCTCAGCACGCATCATTGATCCATTTCCCTCTTCTCAACCAGCCGCGCACGCAGCCATTTGGCTCTTTCTCGCACTCGCTCAGATTGCCTCGTCACTGGGGGCATCATGGCATCATGGCTTCCCCTATCTCTCTATCCCATGCATGTAATCACAACAAGAAGCGCGTTTGCTTGCTAACTTGTCGCTTGCTGGTGCGCATTGCACATGCTCGTCCAAGCCCCATCTTGCGACGGACCTTGGTTTGTTTTTGTTTTAGTATCCTCGAGCCAACAACAACAACAGCAAAACCAACCGGCGCAAACAAAATTTGGGATGCATCGTCACAAGCGTTAACAACCGGCGCAACAAACAAAAACAAACAAAAAAGCAAACGGGCGTTCGTTTCTTCTTTGCGTCCATTTGTCTCAACAAACAAGCGCATTCCTGAAAAACAGGGAGAGCGTAAGCTTGGGAAATGACTGGTGGTGCGGCGTTCAACAAAGCACAAGTTGGAAGACGCTTTGAGAGAGAAGCGCTCCATTTTCTTGAAGCGCGGCTATTCATTCCGATATATCGGAACCAAGAAAACCGCCCAGTGCCAAACAAAGAGAGACGGAGAAAGAATTGCGACTTGCGCAGTCGACATCAAGTGCGACCGACCAGCATGGATGCTGTGTCAGAGCGGACGCAATTCTTTGCTCACGCTAGTTTGTGCGCATTGTTGTGTACTTGTACGTGGTTAACGACGCAAGTCGAATATGCACGCACGTGCAAAGCAAGTGCTACATAGAGTTTGTAATCGCTCTCTCCCATTGAGCCTCTGCGCGCTGGGGATTTGCACTTGTGAGCTGTCGGCAGCAAATTCCCAACAAGCAGCAAAGCAAGCAAGCCAAACAACCCCCACGCGAGCAAGTCAGCTGCAGGTTGTGGTAGCTCCAGGAAATTTTGGAAATGCGTATTCTCTGATAATGTTTTATTGTATCGCCTTCGAATGGACAAAGTGAGAGCTTTTGTTGTTGGTGGCCCACAGATTCACGCGCTCGCGAGATTCCCAAGTGAATCAATCGTCCGCTATACCAAATCAATCGACGTGCGGGACAACAATCCTGTCACTCCTGCCCTTTCGAAATTCTGCTCTGCCATCAAGACGATGTCCGTCACAGTTAGTTATCGATGCGATGTCGTCCATCACCAACAGTGAATCTTTTCGTCCTTTTCGATAATAAATAGAGGACTAGGCCTTCTTCAATATTAAATGTAGCCATTTGCGAGAATGTTTCAGTCCAGGACATCTCGTCTTGCTGTTGAGGTGAGCTGAGGGAGAGAGAATAATTGCCAGAGAGATAGATGATGGAGAAGGCACTGATCACCAGTAGTTTGTATTCGCATTCGCGCCTCTTTTTGTCGTTCGCGTCAAGTCTTTCAATCAATCAAGTGTGCAATTGGGTGGTGAAGGTGATCTTTCCCATCCATCCATCTCGTTGCAGATTCAACGACGACCAGAGTATATTCTCTGACAATAGAGTGTTGATGTTGCGTTATAAAGCTTGCTGGGGATTCTGCCATGGAGCAGCAGCCGCCCAGGCACAATGCAATTCTATAGAGCAGCATTGCAAGCGCTCGGTCAATCGCGCTCAACCAACCAAATCAGTTCAATGGTCAAGTTGAAGTTGCCAACGCAAAAACGAGTGTATCCATTTTGTACCCTCCTATTTCATTAGTTAATTTATAAAATCATATAATGGTTTAATATTGAAAACTCTATTTGATTTACCTCTTCGTAGCACCAAATTTACTATAGAAGGTGGAACGATTCAAATTTCACATTTGACAGCCACGTCACGTCACGCATCAGACCAACCACCGAGAAAGGCAAGATAGAGTCAAAATCAACACGGATCGAGCAGGATACTACAACTCTCCTCTCTCCATCAACTCCCTCAGCACCAAATACAACGTGCTCATACAAAATGTATACTTTGACATTCATGTACAAATTCGCCAAGCCACCTTGCTGCCTGCCACTCACTGGTAGGCCAACACAAAAATGCCCAACTAACTGACTAACGTTACTGCAGCTTTCATAGATATAGATGCGAATCTTTCGTTACCAAAATGGACACCAGCCGATGTAGCACTGGCACAGGTTCTCGTGCGACGCGGCCTGGTTGATCAACCGCTGCACCTGCGCGCTCACGCCCAGCGGCTCCTTCTCGCCTTCAAAGTCCCGACCCGTGAGCTTTGCCTGCACGCGCCGGATAACAGCGACTGCCTTCTCGTTCAGCGCTTCGCGTGGCGCACCGGTGCCTTCGGGGCCGAGCGCATTCACCAGCTCGCGCTCGCGGTGGCTTCGGTTCGTGTGCAGGTTGTCCGGTTTCGATTGCGACTGCGCCACTTGCGCTGGTGGCTTTCCTGCAGCAGCGACAGATGCGCCGCTCGGAGGGATCTGCTGGCTGATCGAGTTCCGACGCGCCTTTGCGCGCACCACTCCAGCGCCAGTAGCAGCAGACGATGATGGCGGTGGGGGCGGAGACTGTTCCTGTTGGCCACCAGCAGTAGCAGCAGCATGTCCATTCGCCGCCACCGAACCTGACGTCGCTGCTGCTGCCGCCGCCACTGCGCTCGCTGCCTCGATCCGCGTCTGCATAAAGCTGCGGCTGAGACTGCCCTGGCCCACATTCGAGACACTCGCTGCGAGGCTCGAGATCGCCTCGTGGAGATTCGTGTTCGCGTAGTCGATGCGCTCCACCTTTTCGTCGTCGTCGTCGTACTCTTCAGCGATCGCCGCGCCATTTCGAGGCAGCGACGATGGGATGCGACGCGTGAACGCGATCGACTTGCTGATGCTCATTGGCCGGGAACCCGCGACCGACGTCGACGGACGCGGAGGCAGCCGAGAAGGAATCGCGCTGGGTCGTGATACCGAGGATGCGGTGGAAATAGATCCAACGATCCCTTTCGGTCTCGCTGGGACAGAAGACGGGATCACACTGGTGCGCATCGCCACTTGGGCCGCTGCCGCTGGTGGCGGTGGCAGCTGCTGCTTTTGCTGCTGTTCTTCGAGTTCCGCTGCTTCTTTCTCTTCAAAAGCAGCTTCATCATCATCCTCCTCGCCTTCTTCATCCTCATAGTATTCACCATCGTCTTCACCCTCTTCGTCTTCGTCGTCATACGCACCACTGTCGTCCGTGTCGGCACCCGAGTCATCTTCTTCTTCGTCATCATCACGGACGTCCGAGTTGCTCGACTCGTGCTCGAACTCGCCCTGCTCCTCTTCTGTTTTCACTGGTGCTGCTGCAGCGGCTGGAGCAGGTGGAGGTGGAGGTGGAGGTGCTACAGCAGGCTGGGATGTTGTTTCCTCAGCTCGCTTGACTACTACTGGGGGTGCAGAAGCAGAAGCAGGTGCTGCCGCTGCCGCTGCTTGTGGCGGGGGTGGCGGTGGCAACTGCGTCGGTTGTGGTGCCGTTACTAGTGGTGGAGGAGGTGGTTGTGCCTTCGCATGTGGTCGCTCCACCGGATCGGTCTGCGCATTCGACATAGACGATTCTGGTATCGAAATACTCTCGCTGCGCGGATGTGCTGCTTCACGGCGCCTTCCATCTTGCTGCTGTTGAATCTGCTGTTGCTGTTGTTGGTACGCTTGCCGTGTCATAGCTCCACCATTCACCGAACTCGCCATAGACGATCTCGGTACCATCGACGAGCCGCCAGCTTTGCTTGGCGACACATTCGTTGGAGCAAGAAGACGCCAGCCGATCAGCGGGTCATCCACAAACGCCTCCAGCATCGCCATCAAACTGTGCTGGTTCTCTCGCAAGACTTGCATCACGCTCTCACACGAATACCGGAAGTTCCCTTCGATGCCGCTCACCTCCATCGCGTTTGTCAGCATGCGTGTCAACCGGAATGGGATCTTCTCCGGGTACTTCTCGCGGTCCATCGCGACTTCAAAGCAGTCGCCAAAATCAATATGCACGATCGTTCCAGTAAAGCGATGCAGCATGAGATTGGACGGATGGCGATCACCCAGTCCGAGGATGTAGCCGACCATCGACATAACGGCGAGCGAGCGCGTGTAATTGGTTCGACGATCCAGCCACACTTCCGAGTTCTCAGACTTCAGCCACAACACTTTGTACAAATCTTGTCCCGCGGTGTTTTCCAGCGCGTACTCAAACACCTCCACTTTTTGCAGCAGCGTCAGGGCATCGTAGTCTGGCGCCATTTGCAGCATTAGGCGATGCTCGATGTTCAGCAGAATCTTACGCGCCTCACGGTAGTCTCGGATCAGCTGGTGCAGCGTATCACAGTGCGGCACCCACCCAACGATACCTGCATTGTGCGACAGCGGGATGACAGGATACCGGTGGATCTTCAGGTCTTTCTTCGATGTGGTACGGTCGTTGATCAGCAGTGCATTCACGAGCCCAAACAGCTGGGTGACTCGCTCATCTTGACGCAAATCTTCGTGGCCCTTCAGCAAGAACATGTACTCCAGTCCGTTCGAACCGATCATCGTAATGCGGCGAGGGCGTTGCTTGGATGTGATCACCAGAACTGTCGCCAAAAAGCTCCCGATCTTCACAATCGAGTGTCCCGCGCGGTACGTCCCTGGCACCGCAAGCTGCAAGTTTCTTGCTTTCAGTAGACTTGGCGACACGTACTGCAGCTCGAGAGTTGTGAGCTGCGGCAATTGCTTGTTGATTCGGCGGAACACGTGGTAGTACAAATCCCACGCACGATTGAGGTCGGACTCGTTGTTGCGGTTGTTGAGAAAGCGTTGCAACCACTCGTGTGCTTCCCGCAAATCGCGTCCAAAAGCCTGCTGAAAGCCAACTTCTCGCATCGTCTGCGGACCATTGTCCATCATCTGATGCAACGGCTGGAGGACAGCAACCATGCCATCAACATCGCGCTCACCGAAGTACAGACGAGATGCCTCTTCTAGTCCTTCGTGCCACATCTCGTGCCACAAGATCGCAACGCGAATCAATTCGTGGCTCACCATGAGGGCTTCGCCGACCAGGTCCTCATACTTTTCGCACATCTTCTTCATAATCTCTTGAGCTGCTTGTTGACGCACTTTCAGCGGCGATTTCAGCGCGACCGAGAGCGGGTAGATCAATGCGTGAGGGTGCTGGGAACCCACTGCGCACAACAGTTTACGTAACTGTGTTTGAATCTGGGCATACGGCGTGTGAATGCGAGCAATCAGCTGCGGGATCACGATCAGCCAGGTTTCGATGCTGACGGACTTGAAGCCTTGGTCGAGTGCGTTGATGACATCAGTTCGGTTTCCGTGCGCAAACCACAGCGTGAGGACTCGTAAAATATCCTGCTGCACATTCGCTGCCCATCGACTTCGACCAAGTGCAATTGATCGGAAGAAGCCGTGAATCGCTGGCGCGATGTATGGGCCGATTCCGCCTGCGCCTGGATGCGGTTGAGATGTTGTCCCACCATGAGCTGACATTGACAGCGCTGATGACGAAGTGTGCTGGCTGTAGTACTCAACCACGTGGAAGTTCATCAACGCCCACGCATGCCAAGCCTTGTAGCTTCGGGGCTCCAATTCTGTGCACAGCTTCAGAGAGGCAAGCACGTTCGGAATTGACACTCTCTCCAACTGCTGTTCGTGGAACTCGAGTTGCCACTCAGCCATCTTTAGATGGCATTTCACCAGCAGCTCCTCCTCTCCATTCGAACCAACCAGGTTGCCAAAAGACGATGCTGCACTTCCCATTCCTGGGTATCCATTTCCATTACCAGAATGTCCGTGGAACTGCCCTGGCACTCCTCGGTGGTGACGCGTCAATATCTTGGAAACCAAGTGATGGAGCTCTGTGAGCGCTTTTCTCTTGTCGTCAACTGCCCACAAATGCTTCAAGTACGCAAACGCAACTCGGTGGTGCTCTTTCTCGCCATACCCGAATGGGATCGAACTTGAAGAAAGCGATCCAGAAGACGATACTGATAGCATGTCAGACAACGCACCCCCGCCATTCGTACCGCCGCCACTCAACGTTCCGGAAATGTTCACGCCAAGCGAATTGGTGAAAACCTTCAGCGACAGCGACAAGTTTCCGGATTGGCGGCAGAGACTAGCAAACTGCAGCCACGTGTCAATGTCATCTCGTGGAGAGATGATCAATGAACGCACAGCTAGAATTTGCTGCCACACTTCAACAACGCGCTTGCACCCACTCAGTCGAGCATGCCACATGCGAACCATGTGTCGCTTGTACCTCGCCGCCTCTTCACTTTTCGCAACGTTCATTCTCAGCTTCTTGTAAGTGATGATCTCCTCCAGCTCACTAAGCTGCTGAAGCGTTACCATGCTTCGGTATGCTCGACTGTACGACTCGCCAACTAGAGCTCCGAGTTTCGTGTCCAAAGTCTTCCTTGTCTCATCAATCAAAATCGCAGCTTGGTCGAATTTGCCGTGATGCACAGCTAAAACTGACCGATACAGGCTTGTCTGGGTGTCAGCTTCTTCGGACCCGGACGCAACAGACAGGGTGGTCGTTGGTGTACAGTCAGAGATGTACTGGTTCATGTTGTCCCACTGAGAAAGACACCAGCTGGCTCGAGCACCCAGCATCGCCACTTTCTTCAAAGCATTATCCTCACGGTCCTCCATCATATGGGATAAGGTTGTAGATCCACCGCCACTCGATCCGGAGAAACTGCTTGCGCGTTGAATGCTCAACTGCATCCCGCTATTACTGGAGGAAGAATTTGCTCTTGTCAGCAATCTCGACGCGCTTGATGTCACACGACGTTGAGGCTGCTCTACTGGCTGGGTATGCAGATACTTCCACACTTTATCCGCAAGCGCCGCGAGCTCTTCCCACTCTCCCAATGCTTCGAGGCATCTCATCTTCCCGATGCAAACTTGAACATCAAGCGAGTTTGTATCTCCTTTTTGAGAGTCATGAGCAGCCATCTTCTGGTCGTATAGAGCTAACGCAGCTTGCCAATCTTGGAGCTTTTCGAACCAGGTTTCCTTCACCTGAATGACACTCTTGTGGTGCTGCTGCGCGTACTTCAAGATGCCGACTGCTGCTTCGGGCTGTCCCAACTGGTTGTTGATCGATATCAGCGCTTCAATGCACGTGCTTGGGGAAGTGTGGAACTCAAGCTCCTTGTAGTGCAACGCTTTCGCATACGCGTGGCACTTTTGAGCGAGCTCGCCAAGCTCACGAATATCAATCGGAAGCGCTTCCACGTCGTGCTCCATGAACTCAGCCAAATTCAGCAGCGTCTGCAGGATTTCTGCGGGGATCGTGTCACTTTGGAACGCTGTCTCAAGTGCGCGCACGAGATAGTCTTGATACTGTTCGTATAATTCATTCCAGCACGATACGAAGGCTGGGTTGAAAAGTGCTCGCGCGAGGGGGTTGTATGCCTGAGCAAGCGCACAGCACGATCGCAATGCTGCAGATGGAGATTCACGGAGCAGCTCAATCGAGAAGCGCCGCATCCACTCCAGCCAGTCTTCTTTTGTGCTACGTTGCGATGCCTCCCACGCTCGTCGAAGGTTCTGCTGGTTCACATGAAGTCGCATGTTTGACGATGGAGCAGAGGCAAGAGCAGTACCCCCAGCTCCTGAGCCCCCCGTTGCAGCTTGAACTTCCAGAAAGATTGCTTTCACACTGCTGTTCAAAAATGCTGGATCGTCCAGCAAACTGATAGAGACGCTCTGACCACGACGAAGCGCATCTAACGCCTGGTGTACCAGCTGTGTGATCTCTTCTGTAGACGATTCATGCTGGGACGGCAGGGAGCCAATGATTTGGAGTACCAGCGGCTCGAAGTTCAGGATCTCATGCTGCAACTGATACGCCATCGCGCACAACGCGTACAACATCACCTCTGAAAACTTGGTTGCTTCTGCTCTTGTCGCAGCGACTGCAGGGGTATTCGCAGCTCCATTACTGAATCCGCCCGGATTGGCGCTGCCTGAGGTGGATCCGGGAGCTCGACTGAAAAAGTGGGATCCCTTCGCTGATATTTGCTTCGCCACACGAGCAAATGGCTGGAGAATCCTTGCTCCCGCGTAGTGCTCGAACTTCGAGACAATACATATTCTCGAGAAAGCGTAAATTGCCATGACCTTCACGTCCAGTGGTGTTTCGCCATTCTCCATCAGTCGAGCGAGTGCTGGAACAAGGAGGTAGACGTAATCTTCGACAGCATCCCGGAAAACGATCAGCGATTGCACGACCTGAACTTGAACTGCCGCAACAACTCCACCATTGCCTCCTTTGCCTCCGAGTTTCTTGATTCCATCAAGACTGCTGATTCCTCCAACTCCAGAATCGAATCCGCTGAGGAACAGTCCACCTTCACCGCCTACCATTCCACGACCTGAGCCACCAGAGCCGGACTGATTGTGCAGCAAATGGTCATTCGAGATGTGGTGGGCACCTCCATGCGCGACGCCGGAGCCATTGATTCCGCTGGGGGCATCTAGATGTGGCGAACTCGATAGAGCAGCATTGGCGCCGCTTCCAATTGCGTTTATGCCCGCCATGCCTCCGACACCGCCTCCATGATCACTTCCGTCAGCGTGCTGCAGACCTCCGATGTCAAACACTTCTGGATGAGGCTGCAAGACTTCCAAAATCTTTGGCAACAGCTTTGGGAAATACTCCGCGCGGAATTCTTGAGGGGCTGCCTGAGCAATCTTTTCCATAAGCCGAATGATCTGGGGCAGGTGAGAGTTCCAGAAGCGGAGCGCAAGAGCCATAATCGGCGGGAAGAATGGCTTCATGTGTCCATTCACGATGGAGATCAAGTTCGTGAGCTGCAAAAACAACGACTCTCGTAGTCGCGGCTCACATCTCGCCAATACTCGCAGAAAAGGCGGCAGGATGTACTTGAGGAACGGCACGCATTGGGTGGAAAGACTCTTGAAGATGAACATGATCGCTTGGATCACACCATGGTGGTGCATACTCAGCGAAGGTTCTTTCAAAATTCGAAGCAACGCGTGGATAGCGACCGTCGGGAAATACGCCTCAGAAGACGGAGACAATTCAGTCGGGTCCAACTCCATCTCGTTGTCCAACAAGGTGCTCTCGAAATCAAAGTTGTCTTCACCATACACGCTCATCACGGCTGAACTCTTCTTCCTCATCGAAGCAGACACAGCCGAAGCGGATCCAGTGGACTGGCTGACCGACATTGCATACGAATCAGGCTCGTTGGACGCGATTACAGCTCTGTTGCTCCCACTGTCCGGTCGTCGGGTTCCAATCGGTGCCGCTGTAAACAGTTGCAGCTCAATCTGCTGCTTCTCATCAAGCACTTCGCCCGCGTTCTTCATGTTGAAGCTCGAAAAATCGATTGTCACTCCTAGCGCTTTCAAGTCCAAGTCCAATTTGGGGTAATTGTACTGGGGCTGGGATCCTTCGTTGACGGCTTCAATTCTTGACGGTTCGGCTGCACCTCGTTCACCACTCTCTTTCGCGCCGCTAGATTTACTCGTAGAAGCAGCCTCATTTGCCTCCTGCAAAGACGCTCTGGAGATGCATAGCTTGTACTTGTACGGATCCAACGCACCCAGTATACCAATCGTCTTCATTGCCTCGCGTCGCAACTGCCACGGCGTAGATGCGGTATGCTGGAGCAAACTCAGCAAGATCTCCAAGAGCTTCGGAGACGCCAAGTACGGGCGAATCACACTTCCGGTGCTTCCAGCCAGTTGACCCAGCGTTTGCAGTGCAATCTGCCTCTTCTCAATCGACGAGTGATCTTGCAATGTGCTGATGATGAGCGGGAACAGGTAATGCTCGTAGGCTGATATCTGGTTTTGCGAAACCAGAGCTAGCTCTCCAATCGTTGTCAATACTGCACTTGCGAGCGTTGAGTTGCCCTGAACCAGCTTGGGGAGCAGCACTTGCAAAACTCGAACAATGTACGGATCGATGAGGTGTTGCGCGCCGCGAATCAAGTAGCCCAGTAGCCGAGTGCTCTCCTCTTTCATCCTCATGTCCGACGTATGCTCGAGCTCAGTGAGCAGCTGAATCAACACGCGTCGCAGCGACGGCATCACAAAAGCAGGGTTCCGCGGCGCAAGTCGTTCCAGCAGCTGCATGGATTTCTCACGGATCTCGGCATTTTCATCATTCAGGAAGGTGAAAACCATCGTCAAGTGCGCTTCTTGGCTCATCAGCTCGTCGAATCTTTCATCAAGGGAATCGACGACACTCTTCCGCACGAGAGGCTCCATATCCGAAATTCCAACTTGCAAGAGCTGCGTGAGCACTTGGTCAATGACTCTCCCACTTGGTCCTCTCTTCGTGACGTGACTCCAGCCATTTTGCACCGAAGATGGCATCAGCAAAGATGAAGGTGACGAACCCATCCCGTTGACAACGAAAGCACTGGATGAGATGCCACTTCGACCCGCACCAATCGCTTGACTCCCGGACGGCAAAAGCAACTTGCTACACGTGATCACAGCTTGCTTCCGAATGCGAGGGTCGAAGTTCTTCAGGTATAGAGCCACACAGTCCCGAACAAAGGGAAGCAGGCAAAAATTGCCGCTGAAGTCAAAACAGCTGAGGGTTCTCAGCGACAACAGGATGATGTCGATCTCGTCTCCTGTCTCTCCCTTGATTAACAACGCTGGCGAATGGTGAGCGACGCCACCGGACGATGACGGAGCAGCGCCACTAAACGTTGAACTTGACAAGTTCTCTTCATCCATACTCAGCGAGGAGGTCAGGCCAGCTGATCCGGCTAGCACCAATGATCCGCGCTTCATTGACGAAAAGAGAGCCTGCACAGCAGACTGCTTCACTGGCGTAGACGACTTTTCCGAATGAGCTGCATCTCCATTCTCGCTGCCATGGAAGCCATCACCAGCATCGCTGCTGCTGACAGCCGAAAACGTTGATCCTTGAGAGAATGGAACACCACGCAGAATGATCGAAATCTCATTCAGCAATCGCTCCTGCACGATTGGCAATGCGTTCGGAATACTGGCGACGATCTCCGTGAGTGCGTCAATCAGCTCATCTGTGAGCCCCCCTTGCATCATGATTTCCAGAAGCTCGTCGAAAAGGTACTTCTCGAATTTTGCACCAAGCGCTCGCGACAGATTTGCCACACACGTGAGCGTCTCGATGCAAAACAGCTTGTTCTTGGACTTCTTCTTGCGGGTATGGGTCGCAAGTCCTTCTTTCACCAACTTGACGATTGGAGGCAGTTGGGGCAAAATCTGCTCTCCAACTGCAAGCGCCAACCTTCCCAGCGCCAAAAAGGCAATGCCACGCTCCGATGCCGAGGTGTTCGTGGCGATGCGCTTCATCAAGTGCGTCAGTGAGATATTCAGATAGTGGCGCACGAACGCATCCGAGCAGAATTCCGCGAGTTGAGGCAGCAGCACGCACACCGTGCGGTTTACGAGCTTGTCTTTTGCATCCTTGTAAAGCAAAACAGTGTCGCAGACTTCGCGAAAACGAGGCACCATGAACCCGCCAGTGTTCTGAAGCAGCTCACCGATGACTAACAGCGAGCCATGCACACATTCCCAAGAAGTTGGCACCGCATTTACGCTCGATGGTGATGCCGTGATTGAGAGTGACGAGGAAATCTGGCTGCCATTCGTTGCTCCAGCTCCAACTCCGGTTCTTCCCACGTTCAGACCTTCAAACACTTGATCGTAGACTTTGCAGTACCACTGCACTCGGTGACGAGTTTGTCTGCGCGCAATCAGCTGCAGACACGCACTCAGCGCTTCAGTTGCGGCCTCTCGGATCTCGACACGGGCGTCACGGATCGCTCCCCAAATGGACTGGAAAAATGTGGTCAGATTGACGTGGAACAGCGTCGGCGCTGACCGGGCGAGCTCCCGTAACACGAAGCACGCTGCAAGTCGTCGCTGGCTGAAAATCGCTTCCTGTCGCTCTCCCTGCAGCCACTCAAACGCGCGCTTCACTTCAAAGTCGACAAATGCGGCGACAAGCGTTCCACTCACGCCGCTCGTTTTATTCGATGACGCGAGGTGTCCTAACGCAGTCGACGCTGCGATCAATGCCGCGCGTGACGTGTTCTGCTGGGTGAAGAAGTTGCGCAAGTAGTTCGCATAGCGGATCACTTGGTCTTCATTCGAGATGTCGATCAGCATGTCGATCGCGACAAGTCCGCCCAGCTGGTCCTGCTCATTCGACGACTGCAGCAGCACGTACAGCTGCGGGGTCAACTGCTGCAGCACTTTCGTAAACGTCTCGGACGTCAGCTGCCTCGAGAGCGTCGCGACAAATGTGTACAGCTCCTTCGCATACTGCTGGCGCGCGGCGGCGTCTTTCGTTTTCAGGCGCTTCACGAGTCGGTTCAGGATGTTCTCCACGTGCTCGCGCTCTTTGTACGGCATGGCGGCTTCGATCTACTCGTGACGGTTGCTTACACTCCGACGTTTGCAGCCTCTTTTAAGATGTGAGCGTTGCACTTTCTTAGTCTTCTTCGGTCTTCAACGGCGAAACACGCAGAATGACGGTCTGGGAAACACTGGCGCACGCACGCAATGGAATGGTGGTGTTCTCGATCGGCTCTGCGCGCTTTCTTCCAATCGAAATCGCACGAGCGAGTGGCACGAGTCGACGCGCAATAGAGAGAAGATCACCTCTAGCAGCGTCTGCGCGAATGTCGATTCCGCACTGCTTGAAAGGGGAAGGGCGGCGCGCACTGATGCCTTTCTCCTTTCTTTGCTTCTTGAAGCTTTGCTGATAGCGGCGACCAAAAAGCGAGAAAGGAAAGCGAGAGAAAGCGAATGTGGGTGTTTTAGACAGGGCGGACTCAATAAACGGAGTGTGTTGACAACTGTAGGTCGAGCGCGAAACAGTGCCTCCTATGAGGCGCTATTTTGAGTTGTACAGTACTTCTGCGAGGACATTGGATTACTGGCTCCCACGCATTCGGTTCTGACAGGGGACAAGATGGAAAAGCTGAAGTGGCCAAAGATGGATCTTGGACAGACTGATTGATATCCATGCAGCAAGTAAATGGCAAATGTATCACTTAGACTCTTCTACAGCTGACCGAAGTACTGGCGGATCGCCAAGGCATTGCCATGAGGGTCCTTTCCAAGCCATTGCAACCAAGAGACCTTGTCTGATTCTGTAAGTGACCCTGTGACGGAGCTGATCCTGCTATTCCATGTGCACGACTGCAACATGAGATCAAACACGACACGCTGGTGACACCAGCATCCCTTGCTCACATCGCTTAGAGAACTCCTAACAACGAAGGAAACCCAAACAAGCTCGAGCAACAGAAGCAGCAACGAAACGACACGAAAGAGGAGGAAGGGTGTTTGTTGGTTGTTGTTTCAGACAACGAAAAGTGGAGGCTTTTCATTTGCTATAACGGGAAGAAGTGATTCGGAAACCTAGAAAATAAGAACGATCTAAGCAGACTTCTTCTTGAGCTTCTCGAGAAGGACCTTCTTCACGATCTTCTGCTCTTCGATCAAGAAAGCGCGAACGATTCTCTGGCGAACGCAGCCAGCGCAGCGGGAGCCGCCGTACGCGCGGGACACGGTGCGGTGGGTCTTGCTCACGTTCTTGTACTCCTTTGGAGACAAGTGCTTGATCTAAGGTCATGGAAGAAGACAGACAACAGGTTAGATACCTGAGCTGTAATGACAATGGCTAACAGTACTGCAGCTGTTCACTTACTCCCTTGAGCGACTGCTTGCAGTCACCGCACTTTGGGCCAGCAGCACGCTTCTTGCGGTACTGGGCGACCAAGACACCACCTGCAGATCATTCATGGCAAAAGAAACGCACAGGTTGTTAGCGACGTTGATCAATCACACACTGGTTCCAGGCGTTGCTGCAGCAATAGCAAGAGCAATTGAGGTAAGACAGAGAGAGAGGAGGCAACGGGGCGTCGGCATTGTGCGTTGACGATGGATCACGTTCGTTGGCTTGCTTGGACTGACTGTCTGACTGATAGACAATGTCTTGGTGGTTCACAGGAAAGCTGGTACTGCATGCTGCACTCGATTTGGTTTCTCCGTTCCAGGCAAGAGCCGCTCGTCGGCGTCACTTGTTTACTTCTTGATCACAGCCTGCACGCATGTCATCTGATGCTCTCGGCAATCGTGAATACGTTGTCTTCAGTAACTCGATGCGCCACCGTGCTGCTCTTCTCCTGTTTGCTGACGCCCAAGTAGGGCTGCGCTCCGACTGTCGTATCGCGTCTGCGTGACATAACGCCACTGTCTCGCCTGTTATCGCCAATCTCACTTGGCTGTACGCGTTACTGCTACTCGCATTATTGATCGCAGCCGCCTCGCTGTCGTCACTCGACCGATCGCTCCTTGCACCGTTCGTCTCGATCTCTCTCATTGTCTCATCATTGCTGCACACATAATCATAGGGGTAACGTACCAGGGGTCTTCACGGCCTTGATGCCATTGGACTTGGTGGCGTACGAGTGTCTGCGGCGGTAAGTCACACGAACGTTCTTGACCATTGTTCTCTGTTTTCTTCTCCCGTTCTGATGCTAAAACGAATGAATTCCTGCGTCCGCGCGATAGCCGCCGCGAGCTTCAAAGCGCAAAGCGCTGGCGGGGAGGCCCAACGCCAATCGTTTGGAGGGGCCTCCACAACTTGATGCGGGAACCTTCGACAGTTAATACGGACGCGTAAAAAAGGGTTTTTACGCGTAAATAGTGCAAGGTATTTACAGCTCAAAATGTGCACATTAGTAGTCACTCGGTAAAAAATAACCAGGAAATCCAGATCAGTATTAGCAACCCATTCTCAAATGTTTACAAAAAGTAAATGATTTTATTTTCGAAGGCATGGTGTTTTGCTTAAATATATGCACAATTGTGTATTGAGCACATCAAACGAGCAGTTCAGCTCGTCACATTCGAGCAACCTTGACAGGATTTTTGGAGAGCAAAAAACGGATGTTGGTCGCTCTGAATGTAGCCATCTCGAGATGGACACCAGCCAGTCAGCCCCTACTACTAGTCCAAATAAAGTGCTCAGTGGTTGCGAGAAGAGCCGCTTGATGGTCAGGCTGTGAGCGTGCTTGATATGCATCTGAACATCAATCGGTGGCATCTGCTCTTGTGGCGAGACATACCCTATCAAGAAGGATGAGCATCACGTTGGTGTGGGGAATGGGCACACGTATTTGTATTTGCTCCGCGTCCATGGATACTAAACGTGATACAACGGATTGGTGATATTGTCAAGAAAGCGTCAATCAAAAACTATACCATACAAACTGCGCTAAAAGTAGAGGGTTGCGCATATCAACTCGTCGATTTCGATTCGAGGAAAGATGCAGCAACTTGATGTTGATGCGCGTGAGTTCAAGTCCGTACTGTTTGTCGCCCTGACGGCGGTGGTTCTTCTGCCCTTTGCAACGACGATGAGTTGTCGTTGCAGGCGGTGCAACTACTGTAGTTGGTTGAGAACGCGAAGTTGCTGTGGTTGCACTCGAATCAAGTGGGGTAGTTACAGGAGATCTATGGTTGCCTCTGGAGTGTACTCAGGACGATGCGATGCAGTGGCTTGGGGTACAAACGAATCCGATGAGCCGGAATTCACGACTGGTGATGATGAAGTCGTGGGCTCAGGAGTGGGTGGTGGATCTCAATTGCGGCTGTGAGAGGTCAATATCTGGCAGCTACAGCATTTTTATGGTTTTGTCTTTGTTCATGTTCTCGTTTGCCTTCCCTGCAGAAGTTGAGGACCCATTGTTATTTCCCCCTTGCAGCTGGAAAAGCCGATCGGAGTCTCTTTGTAGCGTAGTATCCAGCGCACCTGTCTCCTCAAAACACGGTGCCGACTCACACTTTCGCAAGAACCCTATCAACTTTACGTCTTCAGTCTCCTTCATTAAAAAAATGAAGCCTCAGATTTCAAAACTCGCCGTTTGATGACCATTTATTCGGTACTGTGGCCACTATCGTAAAGTAGAGGGATGGAGCCGCCATCTCGCCAAGTCATGGCTACTGGAGCTGTGCAGGACGTACGGAATCCCTGCGGGCACAAAGCCGTCCATGCCTTCATCGAGGCACATTGCGATCTCGTCTTGAGACGCTTGATCCAAGTGGGCCACCAGCTCCTGGTGTTGCTCCACGAACCACTGGATGACGTCAAAGT
>JAASFI010000484.1:0-26198 GCA_023333705.1 Globisporangium viniferum | reverse complement strand
TCGCGATGTCGCCTTCGTACTTCATCGTGTGCACCTGATGGCGACATAAGAAACAATGAGTTGGCCGACCTGGATGGAGGACATCAAACAGAAGGCAGTACGTACAATAGCGCGGTGGATGGGGACGCCCACAAAGTGCTCTTCGTTGTACGTGAGCATCTCGCGGACCATCGACGGGATCCCGGGCAGCACGTACACGTTGTGGACAAGCGCGATCGGCACCCAGCTCGCAGTCTTGAGCATTTGGCAGCCAGCAGGCAGCAGCGCCATTCGCAGGCGGTCTTCGTTCAGGTCGTGGCCGCGGTTCTGCTTCACCAGGTAGTCGCGAAGACCGTCCGCTGTTGGCTGGTGGAGCTCCAGACCCAGACCGAACGCTTTCGCCTGTGAGATGGCCGATGATTAATGAAGCATTCGTCAGTCAAAGAGTGCGAGCCGATGATGGACATTGCAGTACACGCACCACTCCTTCGTATGTGATGTCGTCGTGCGTTGGACCGATCCCTCCGGTTGTGAACACGTATCCATTTGGTCCCACGAGCTCCGAGAGCTCCTTCACGGTCGAGGAAATGACCTGAAGCAACCACAACAACATCATCGTTTCAGCACAAGGGCCCTCCGCATTCAAGCGAGCTCTGCATATCAGAGAGGAGGGTGGTTGTTGTTTACGTCCATCTCGTCGGGGATCACGACAATGCGCTTGAGATCAACGCCGCGGCGGAACATCATCTCCGCGATGAACAGCGAGTTCGTGTCATGCGTCTGCATACATACACCAGCAACATCAACAAACGGATATTTAGAATGACGCTATGACGCATAGACGAAGCCAAAGACTTATGGCAAACAGCCAAATGTCATAGCAAGCCGCACAAGCTAGCCTGCCACATGAAGTCACGAGTGAGCACGAAGAGTTCTGGGAATATACCTTGCCAGTCAGCACTTCGTTGCCGATGACGCAGACCGCAGCACTCGGCGCATCAGCTGCCGTAGAGAAAGAAGAGGTCGACGCCATGCTGCTGGTAGTGGTGGTGGTTCGACTCAGCGCTCCTGCAAGGGGAAATGAGCGCTGCGCGCGGCGCATGTGGCGGAGCATTCCTTCGGCGGCTTTCTTCGAGCAGGAGCTGCGTGCTCCACGATGATCTGTTTGCAAAGTCAAAGTGATGCACAACAGGGTGGTCTCCAATATTAGTGTTTTGTGCCACACTAAATTATATACCAACCTAAATTAACTACTTAAACCCTAATGTAGGACCACAAGAGGCTGCTGATGATTGGGGTTTGGATGCCATGGCATCAATTGCAATTGCGAGCAGCAGCAACAGAAATGGCAGGACTGGCGAGCGAGGCCGCGAACCCGCGGCTTCTTCAGGAGGTGCGTGTCCAGTTTAAAATGCATCTGCTTCACAGACAGCTGCGCGCATGAACCTCAGCAGACGCGTGTCTGTGTCGTGGCGCTCGCATAGCTAGCTCTTCATGCGAACGTGAGATTGGTGTGATCTTGATGATAATGCTAACGTTGGTGTGCGTGTGTGTGTGTCGAATCGGATCGTTAGCGTATTGAGCGCACGCAGGCGCAAATCGCGAGGCTCCAGGATGAGCTCGAGAAGTACGGAGAGGTTGCAGATGTGATCACAGAGCTGCCCAAGAAGCTGAGCCACAACGTGATGGTGCGTTGGGTATTTGCACAACTGCTCATTTGGATACGTGAAGCACAAAACTTACCATGCATGTCTGATGCTATTGGCGCTTAGGTGCCGCTTGGGAAGCGCGCGATGATGGTGGGCAAGATCGTGCGCTCGAACGAGATCCTGACGCACCTCGGCGACGAGTACTACGCGTGGCAGAGCGCGTCCAGTGCGGTGGAGACCATCGAGCGCAAGAAGAAGAGTGCGTCGCTGATGTTTTTCACACAGGTGTCCTACCATTGTGGAAGTGGCTCTCAATTTAACTGCTGATCTTACTCTTGTGTGTGTGTGTTGCTTGTGCAGATATTACGAACCAGATTAAGGACATCGAGAAGGCCGTGGGCGAGCTGTCGGAGAAGAAGAACCAAGTCGACAGCCTCTTCGACATCAAAAAGGTGTGTACGCTTCTTACCAAATGCGATAAGGATGTGTTGTCTTTACGTGAGGCTAACGTTCTATTATATCCATCGTGTTCTATCTGTGAAAGTTGTACGAAGAAGAAAACATTCGTGAAATCCAGGAATCCGAGGAAGAGAGCGAGATCTCAGTGCCGCGAGCCACGGAAGAAGGTAAAAAATAATGCTATCTTTTCATATCTGGTTGCATCTGATTTTGTACAAGTGGACTGTGTGCATAGCTCTCTAATGTTCACCATCCATTCACTCTTCTCTTGTGATGCTCGTAGACATTGAAGAGTACTTTGAGATCGAGGAAGAGGAGCGACGCAAAGAGGAGCAAACGTCCTGGAACTGGGACGAAATGATGCGCCGTATGGAGGAACTCGAAGCGCGCGAGGCAAGTGGCAACGTGGGCGAAGGCGACGACGACGAAGATGAAGAGAAAGCCTCGTCGAGCATCGCGACCCAGGCTGCGGAGCTGAAAGCCAAGGGGAACAGCGCGTTCGCGCGACGCAAATTCAAGGAATCCGTCGAGTTTTACTCGCAAGCGATCGAACTGGAACCGTCCTCGCACGTACGTTTGTTCACTTCATTTATTTGTTGAGCCATGCGAACTGATTCTCTGCTTAAATAATGCGCCTGCTTGATAGATTTTGTACGGAAACCGATCCGCTGCGTACCACCGCCTGAAGAAATACGACGAAGCGCTGGAAGACGCGAACTTTGCTGTTGCGTTAGACGATTCCTGGGTCAAGGTGTGAATGAAATACACCATCTGTATGCTGCGGCATTGTGTTGATGCCTGACTTCTTTGTGCCTCGGGTACATTACATTTCAACCAGGGCCATTACCGGAAAGCAGTCGCACTGGCGTCCATGGAGCGATACCGAGACGCTGCGGAAGCCTTTGAGCGCGCGTTTGAGCTCTGTCCGACAGACGACAAACTCGAGGAGAAGGCGCAGGAGATGCGCGTGAAGCTCTCGGCGCAGCAGCACAAGCCGCAAAAGCCCATCTCAGCCATGCCCCAGTCAGCTCCATCTCCGTCACCACCATCGTTGTCATCATTCACAAACATCTCGCAGCCACCTCCGTTCAAGCCCACACCAGCATCAGGAGCGAGTGTCAACACAATCCCAACATCCATCCCTGCGCCGGCATTCTCGTCGTCGTCAGCATCTTTCTCGGGGAGCATCATGGAGCGAGAGATCGTGGAGCGAGCTCCAGTTCTGGAGAGCTCCATGAAGGAAAAGAAGTCTGCGGTGGCAGCGCCAGTTGTGCGCGACTCTCTGCCTTCCTTCGCGTCACCAGCGCAAACATCGCAATCTTTTTCCAGTGGCGCGGCGCCGCCACGCTCTCGCTTCGCAGGCAACAACCCGAATGGCGACGTCGTGACGCTGCAGCCAGTGGGCGAACCGGTAAGTGGCTTTTGTTGGGCGCCCGCAACTTGATATTTGTTCAGCAGAGTCACTACTAACATGTTTGGTTCTCTGCGATTGTGTTGTTCCCACAGCAACCTGTGAAACGAGTCTCGCGTTTCAAAGCTGCTCGAGGCGGTCAGTAAAGCGTCAACTATCGGGCCCATTCAAAGATGACTCGCATCTTCTTAGTGAAACTCAATAAAAAAGCAAGTGATGGCATAAAAGACTTGTGTTCAAGTTACTATTCACGTGTAAGTGTTGCTTTTGTTGGTGTTGTTTAGTGTTGTTCCCCAATACAAAGAGCATCTCATATGCAGCGGTTCTCTTTCTCTCTCTCTCTCTACCAGTCGCCGTTAAACGCGGCGTTCGACTCTTTTGCCTCTCGCTGCTTCTGCTTCGCGGCCGCGTCCAGCGGTTTGAGCAGCTGCGTCTCGAACAAGCGCACGTACTCGTTCATCGACGTCTTCTCCGCGCCTGCGCATAGTGATAATAGCAACGACAGTAGTGTTTGAGTTTAGTGAGTGCGCAGAATACACACGAGGCGATTCCAAACACGCACCTGAGGCAGCAGCGTCCTTCACGGACACCTTGTTGAGCTCGTCCTGGAGCTGACCGAGCGTCGGCACCGTGAACGGATCAAAGTCTTCGATGGCCTCGGCGTCCACAGGCACACAGACGCGTCCAGTCTTTGGGTGGACGGCGAACGGACTCTTGAGCAAGTGATTCCGCTGCTTGGACACGTTCGCATCCAGCCGCGGGTATAAATACGCGAGCACAATCTCCGGCAGGCATGTGCGCAGCTCCAGCAGGTTGCGCTTGCGCGAGTCGTTGTGCGGGCGTTTGTTGTTCGGCTGGCCCTTCGCCAGGATCTTCTCTACGCCGTCCACGAGCTCCAGCCACTTCTCGCGAGGCGTCGAATCGTTCGACGGAGCGCTCCAGCGAGCGTTCAGCTGCGAGCGCAGGTCTTCGTCGGGGACCATGTTGAGCAGCTTCGCCCACTGCTTCTCGTCGCAAAAGATGCCCTGTCCGTCTGGTCCGAGGATGATGTCCTCGAAGAGAGGCTCCAGTAACCGGTACGCTCGGCTGTTTAAGAAAGAGTGGGGGTTTGTTAAGAGACATGGTGGTGGTGGTACATTACTATGAATGAACGTGTGAGCGTGGACTTACTCGAGAGACGGGTGCAGCGGGTCCTTCAAGTGCACTTTGCGCTTCGAGTTCTCGTTTCCTTCCACGAGCGAGAGGTACTGCACGACGGCGGTGCGCGCCTCGTTCGTGAGCTGACGAGCAGACTCGTCCGAGACCCAGCAATGGATACCACGACGACCAGAGTACACCCACATGATGTGTTCGTAGCCAAAGTCCTCGCGCAGCGCCGCGTCCATCACTTTCACAGCGGCGATCATGAACTGCCAGCACTTGGCGCAGATCGATGCACCCTCGCAGCAAGTTCGGATGTCGTCGTAATCGGTAAGATCGATATCGAACACCAGCTCGCGCTCCTCGGGCACAAAGTCGCTCGCGTTCACCTTGCCCTTGTCCGCTGGGGAGACCGAGAACACGGCGCCGATATCGATCTTGAACGGCAGCGTCTTGGTCATCGACACCTTCATCTCCTCGGCATTGTGGAACGACTTGTAGCGGATGTACGTGTCGTTCTCCAGCGTGAACGACAGCTCGCGGCGGAAGAAAAACTCCTCGCCTGCAATGGGTGAGTACAGCATAAACGCAAGCACATAATGTCAATATCGAAGCAATGAATCGACGCTAGTGCAGTACTGCAATTCACTTGTGAGCGCACGCACCTCCGTCGTAGGTGAGCCACCTGGCCATTTGCTCATACGGGAAGAGACGATCTGTACCAAAGCGGCATTTGCAAAAGAGATGTTAGCTCGCATTGCTGAGAAGACAGCCGGATAGAGCATGCTACTACACGCATGACAGCCAGCGTACCATAGTAGAGCTGCAGCAAGTCGACCGAGAACTCTTCGCTCGCCATGATGCTGGTGCTGATGCTGGGAGTCTGCTGCGTGCGTGTTTCCTGCTCGTGTTGGAGCTGCTTGTTGCCCAGATTTGCTGCCTTTTTTCCCGCGTTACAAGCTCACTTTCACTGTTCGTATAAGTGCGAACACTTCGCCAATCAGAGCCTTTCGCGCCAAATTCTGCACAGGGTCAAGATAAGTACGCGCCTGGACTGTTTCATGTCACCATTTCCGAACTTGTTGCCGTTCAATGGACCCCACTAAAACCGACAACCGGACTTTTGCGGGACAAAACAGTCCCCACCATTCGTCGCTAAAACCGCAAATCGTACTTTCTTGGGACAAAACAGTCTCCGCCTTTCGTTTTGGTTGGTTGGCTGGTAGCCGCTCGCTTGCGCACTCTCAGGTTCGCAAATGGCGCCGCCACCGCGGTCTTTCAAACAGTACCGAAATTACTCCGTCGGATTTGGATCAGAATGGGTAAGACGCCGGCGTCCGTCACGCCCACCGACTGCTGTCGCCACGGAGAGATGCCACTGGAAACGCCACCCACTGCGCAGACCGAGAGGACAGGACCTGACGGCGGCAGTGGGCTTGCTCGCTGCTGCTGTTTGGCTCCAGTTCACTCGAGCTCTCCGATCATTATCATCTCGTGGTGATTCGGATCGAGCGCTGCGTACGCCCTCGCTCCCGAGGGCGACGAGTATTCACTGCTGTATCCCCGTTGTGCGGCATTCGAATACTCGGGCTTTGGTTTCCGCTTTCTTCTATTGGAACACGATCGTGTGGAGCGCTTTCTAGTGCGCTTGTCTGTGAGCAAGTGGTGCTGACTCTTGTATGATTCGTTTCTTCTCTCTTCTCTCAGGTATTTCTCGTGATTCGCGTCACAAGCGCCGTGAAACGGGTGGCAAGCGCAGCCAGTACCGCAAGAAGCGAAAATTCGAGCTCGGCCGTCAGCCAGCCAACACCAAGCTCGCTGCCAAGCGTGTGCACACCGTCCGTGTGCGTGGTGGCCACCTCAAGTTCCGTGCCCTTCGTCTGGACACCGGCAACTTCTCGTGGGGCACTGAAGTGACCGCCCGCAAGACCCGTATCCTGGATGTCGTCTACAACGCGTCCAACAACGAGCTTGTGCGTACCAAGACCCTCGTGAAGAACACCGTCGTGCTCGTCGATGCCACTCCGTTCCGTCAGTGGTACGAAGCCCACTACGGCGTCAAGATCGGTGTCAAGAAGAACGCCGAGAAGGTCGTCGAGGAGGAGGTGAAGAAGTCGGACCACGTGCTCCGCAAGCTCGCCAACCGTCAGCGCACCCGTGTGCTCGACCAGAAGCTTGACGAACAGTTCATGTCCGGCCGTCTGCTCGCTGTGATCTCGTCGCGCCCTGGCCAGTCCGGCCGCGCCGATGGTTACATCCTGGAGGGCAAGGAGCTTGAGTTCTACCAGCGCAAGCTCGCCACCAAGAAGTCGAAGAAGTAAACTGCCACTCGCTAGTTGTTTGCTATTTGATCCTAACCAAACTAATTCAAACGGAGTCTTTCTTCAAAACCAACATCAACTTATTTCTCTTCATGCCTGTTTGGTACTCAATCCCCCTTTTGGCTGACGGTTATGAAATCTGCGAGGGCTCGCCAGATTGAATAAACCCAATAGACAATCAAATGGTGGCGGACGTTGATATTTAAACGAAATGGCAGTGTCGTCGCCGATTCCTCATTGACCATCTCGCAGTATTATTGGTAATACCCATCTTGGCACTACTCAGCTAAAGGGCTGTAGCTCGTGAGGGGGGGAATATGCTCTCGCACTCTCTCGTGAATGGCAGTTGACCAAGAAGTTAGGAGAGGAGCGGCGTGTGTGTGCTCGCCTGCAGTGCATACGGCTTTCGTCACCTCCCTGTGATCTTCTTCCAGCAGGAAAGAAAATGACTGGGTAACTACGCTCCAATTGGCTAAAAATGTTGTTCTATCAGTATGATTGGATGAAATAAAATGTTTGTGACCCTCATTTTGGCAACAAAATCGATCACAGCGAGAAACAAAGCATGGGACGCTCGCAAGTGAAGTACCGCGCGACGCACGGCCGCGGCCGAGGAAGAGGAGGAGGCCGTGGGGGAGGCGGAGAGCCCACTGGAGGCGATGAGGCATCAGCGTCGTCTTTCCGCCGTACTAGAGGTGGCGGCGGTGGCGGCCGACGCCCGCTCGAGTCGAACGCGTTCCGCTACGAAGAGCGCCAGCAGGACGACGACGAAGGCGACGAGGAAGCACATGCTGTTGCTGCTGCTGGTGGTGGTCAAACGCACTCCTTCCGGCGCCAGTTCTTCGCGGGCGAAGAGAACGTGCGCGAGATCAGTGCGGCGCCGAGCGGTGCGTACTTCCAGAGCCAGACCGTGAAGCAGTGGGACGCCGAGGACGACGACGACCCGAGCGCGAAGAGCGCCATCGGTGTGCTGGTACATTATTTTTAATACCTGCCAGCTTACAAAGCGATTCTTGATCGCGAATGGAGCTTCCTTGTAGCTGTGGACCGTACTACTTAGATTTCAATATGGCTTGCTGATCGACGCGGTTGATCTTTCTTCTAACTACTGCTTCGATAGGATTTCAACTGGATCGGCGAGCAACTGGCGATGGTGGCGCCGAGCGTCCGCTACCAGATGGACCCCAAGTACTGCGTACGTGTTGCATATAGTTGCGTATCCGAACCTCAATGTGCATATGGCTACCGTACCTTCTCACGTGATCTACTCTTCTGTTTTGCTTCTGATAATCAGGTGGATTTTGACTTTGAGGCTCCAGCAGCAGAGTCCGACAATGAAGAAGAAGACGAGCAGCACTCTCCTGGCCAGGAAGACAAGGCAGTTGTGAAAGTCACAGATGAACCCACTTCCTCTTCACTATCACTAGCACCAATGACAGCAGCAACAAAGCCAGCATCACATGCAGACAGTGAGCTCGATTTGCTGCTCCAGCTCAGCAGCACGACGCCCTCGTCCTCGGCGCAGACTTCTTCTTCAGCAGCGGTGGCTTCATCAGTACCTGCTCCGACTCCGCAGCAACACCAGAGCGCCGCTGCACCCGCAGCAGACCAGTTGGAAGACTGGCTGGACGACGTGTTGGACATGTAGGGCTTACCGCCTGCTCTATTAGGGAATACACGACCCACTTGACCTCTGTACGTACTTCTTGTCTTCGCAAGCCCCACACCACCAACTCACACATATTTCAGCGATTACGTCCGCACCACTACCACCTGTGTGTGCTGGTATCTTACTACGACCCAGTGGTGGTAGCTCGTGTGAAGTAGATCACGTCCACACCTTTGCACCGCCCGAAGCGCTTTGCGCCTTCCAGTCTGCATAGAGCAGGACACCGAAGACACACACTCTCGTCAAGAAAGCGCAACCACGAAGGAGCATGCAAGCGTCATGCCATACACACGTGATTGCATACGCACCTGAGGCGGAGTGTGTTGCCTTCTTCGCGCTGATACGTCCACTGAATGCCCGATGAGTCTCCTATTGCCAGCGAAGTCACACCAGCACCAAGAGGACAGACAGTGAGTGTCACAAGATACAACCGACAGATACGTAAGCACTTCCATATGCACATACATGCACACGTGCTTACCTTCCAGCAGCAAGCCCTTTGCTCCCTGCAGCGTGTACTTCCCCTTTGTCGCGACGACATGACGGAATGTCGTGGTCACGTCCGTGCGCTTCTCGCCCGTCGCCGCAGCTTTCGTGAAGAGCTGGAACGAGTACTCGCCATTCGGATCGAACGCCACTGCGAGCGTCGCTTTGTTGTCCTTCAGCGCCTGCGACCAGTCCAGCGCCGTGTTGCCGAACGCCTCCGAGCTCTCCCAGGCCCCGTAGAGCGCGCTCGCCACATCATCCGCCATGGTGTTGCCACCACTTTCTTCGTCAATCAACTGTGTGACCTTTCGATTGATCCAGAAGAAGGATCCATTTTCAGAACCAGTTTTTATGACACAAGAGAGGTTCAGATACCCACACAACCGGTATTTTAAAATGCAAACCAAGTGCACCAATGAGCTGCAACATTCTGTTTGATAGGTTCAAGTCCTCATTTTCGACAAAAAAGACTGCATTTTTGGTTCAAATTTGGATCTAATTTTTAAAATTGGTTAAAAATGTCCTCGAAAATGGTAAATTGGAAATGGAAATGTAAGAAGAAAATCGGCGCGCTTCCGAGAGACCACCATCCACGGCTGCGCTGCGTTAGACCACGGACATGGACGACTTGCCGGACGCGTACAGGCGGTGGTCCTCCGTGAGCGCGTTGTAGTGGTCCTCCAGCTGGCGGAAGTTGCCGCTTGCTGGGTAGCCGCTGCCGCCGCCGCTGCCGCTCGCGCTGCCGCCTCCCGAGCGGGACTTGTCGATGAACTGCACGCGGAGGCTCTCCGAGTGGATGTACACCCAGTGCCCGATGCAGCCGGCGAGGCGCGACGTGTTGATCATCGCGACCGTCAGGTACAGGATCGGCATGTATGTGTCGGCGTCGCTGAAGTAGACGATGAAGAGCGCGAAGATCAAGTTCGCGAACGCCCACATGAGCAGGATGTTGGTGCGGAACGCCTCAAAGTGGCGCTTGCGGTCGTCGTGCCTCTGCTCCTCCTCCTTGCGGCGGTCCTCGAGCGCCTTGCGCTTCGCGAGCACGTCCTTGAAGTCTCCTTTCTCGCCCTCTTCGGCCGGCAGCATGGCCAGCGGGTCCGCGTTCAGGCCCTTGGTGCCCCAGGATAGGTCCTGCAGGTTGCAGAACGAGTAGATCGTGAAGATGTTGACGAAACTCGGGATTAGCGCCGTATAGTGCGTGAACGTGAGCAAAATGTGGTGCAGCTCGCCGTGCAGCGCCGAGCCGATGAAGTAGATGCCGATCGTGAGGAGCGACACCACGATCGAGTTGGTGGTCACAGGCGACGAGAAGAACACGCCCATGCCCACGAGGGACGAGAGCATCATGATCGCGCCGAACATCGCGCCGACAAAGTAGTACGTGAGCTTCATATGCTTGGGGTTGTTGCCCAGCCCGATGATGATGAGCATGAGCAGCCCGAAGAGGTACACGAGGTTGAAGAGGTACACGGCGCAGTCGAGCACGTTCTGCGAGTATTCGGACGTGTCGATGAACACGAGGCGGTTCTGCTGGAAGCCCTGGAACACGATGAAGAAGAGCGCCAAATACAAATTCGCCGGCAGGAAGAACGAGAAGAGCGTGCTCGCCACGTGGTACACGTAGAAGAGCAGCAAGAACACCTTGCGCGTGAACGTGTGCGAGCTCTCCGAGTACACGCGCCCCCAGTTCCAGATGCTGAAGAGCGTCGCGAAGAACGAGCCGTTGAGCCAGCGCTTGCGCTGCGAGATGAGGCTCACGAGGTCGTGCGGCACGTCCGTGCGCGCGATTGCCTCCTTCACGTAGTGCATCGTCCAGTTGCAGCCCTTGCGCGCGAGCAGCTCAAAGCACAGGATCCGGTCCTCCGCCAGGTACATGTTGCCGATGAACGGGCCCAGCACGCCCAGGTCCACGTTGAGCGTCTGGAAGTACGCCTCGAGCGGCTCGCCGCGGATCGCCTCGTACCGATACGCCGAGAATGCCCCGGGGAGCACGCTGATGAAGCCGAAGCAGGACTCGAGCGACTTGTCGAGGATGTTGGAGATCTTGTACTCAAAGTGCTGCGCCGAGACGACCCAGTTGCTCAGGTTCTTGAACGGGTCCTCGACCGTGAGCTGACCGCACGCGCCGCCGATCTGCTTGTTGCTCTCGAACGCGTAGAGCAAGTGGTAGAGCGCGGACTTGGTGAGCATCGTGCCGACGTCCATCACCGCCGTGTACTCGGGTTGGATCTGCTCGGCGAACGCGTTGAAGTACCAGTGGTGCGAGTCAAGCTTGGACGCCTTCTCCTCCTTGAGCGCGAAGATCGCCTGCAGCGGCATGAGGCTCCGGTTGTTGTTCGAGAGCTGCAGCGTGTGCTCGAAGAGGTGGCACTGCGCGCCGATGCCCGCGCTGTTGATCGTGAGCAGGTCCTCGTCGTACAGGCCGATGGCTTCCAGGTAGTCGAGCATCTTGTCGTTAATCTGCTCGCGGCCGTCCGCGATGATGCACACGAGCACGTTCTTCCACACGTCCTCACCGGCGTACGTGCTCGAGAGCGTCTTCTCGTGACCGAGCTGCTGGTTCTTGAGGTACGTGAGGTTGTTGACCAGCTTGCGCAGCGTGGCCTTGAGCTGATTCGGGCCTTCGTTGTAGATCGTGATGCAGATCATCAGGCGCGGCCGGCGGTTCATCTCCACGCAGCGCAGGCGGTAGCCGTTGTTCGTAAAGTCCAGCGGGCGTGGGCTGTACACGGGCGTGTACCACACGCGCTTGGCTTCGTCTTCGTCCATGAAGGGTCCCACCCAGTCCTCGTCCCATACCGCAACGGGGATACCCACTTTGTGCACACCGGGACGCGGGTTCTTCTCGGACACGCGGCCCTCGATCCAGTCGCAGAGGAAGCCGCACCAGTTGAGCGTCTCGAAGCCCTTGGTCGTGAGCAGGTTGCCGATCTTGGGGTTCGACTGGCGCTCCGCGACGTTGGCCATCGCGTACCCACCCTCCAGGTACAGCTTGAGCGCGTCTCGGTAGCGCCGCGCCTTGAGCGCATGCGCCGCGCGCTCGAGCGTACCGAGCGCCTCTTCGACCGACGGGATCGCGCTGTACGACTGCACGAGGTCTGTGGCATTCGAGTACGCGCGCATGGAGCCAATGAGACTGGCCACGCTGTTCGGCGCGTACCGGTAGCTCGTGGGGATGGCGCTGGACGTGTACGGCTGCGAGCCCATGGAGCGTGCGGACGCCGGCGGCTCCGAGTACTGCGCCGTGGGGTCGCCGCCGATGCCCGCGCCCATGCTGTGGCTGTAGAGCTGCGAGAGCGGTGGCACGGGCGGCAGGTGCGCGACGCTGCTGTCCAGGAAGCTGCCGCCGAAGCTGGTGGTAGAGCTCTGCGGCGGCAGCGGTGGGCGGGACGACCCCGGCACCATGGACACCGAGACCCCAGCGGATGCAGGCGGCTTCTTGGACGGTGGTTGCTGGCTCATATTGGATGCTTGGTGGTGTAGTTAATGCGCGTCCACTGAGTTAAGATAGGAGTGGTGGTGGCGGATGGATGCGGATGGATGCGGTCGTGGGCTGGACGGACGGACGGACGCGGACACACGTGTGGATTGGCCGCGGATTTGCGGATTGGACGCTTGTTGCTTGGCTGGACTGCGCGGCGTGCGGACTCGGCGTCGAATTGAGATTTGGGAGAGAAACAAACCTGCTGGCTGGTTGGCAACTTGCTTTGCTGTTGTTGCGCTTGCTTGCTTGCTCTGCGGCTGGCGCAGCAAATGAAGCAAACTCACTCACTTCGCGGCAGAGGAAACTTGCTCACAAGCAAAATCTTCCGCCCAATTCAAAAGCAACATGCCACCCGACTCTCTGCCGTGCAGAAGTGTTCTCCAGAGAAAGCAACCCACAAAAATATCCAAAAAGCCACCACTGCAAAAAACGCGCGCGATATATTTGTGTGGATACAGTTCCCCAGTAGGTTAGACTGGGCTTCTTCCTGATTGTAAATATCCGACTTTTGTCCTGATAAGCGAGTTTGTGGGCTCTTGTGCGGGAGAGAGTCGCTTGGAAGCCAAGATTTCGTTTGGATCGCGACTTTTCGACCCTTCTTCATCCACCCGAACCGCGTCCGTTCAGCACTGGCGGCGGAAGCTAACTTGATCAAGTGGATGCTGATTTTTCCCGTCTTGTATCAGTACATTTGAGTTGAAATCAGTCAGGCTGGTTCGAAAGTACTGATACTAGAAACTAAACCAGCCATGAAGCCATCTGGAGAGGGTTGCCAAATTTTTGGTTCCGCCACATGCAAGTCACGCTCGTGTTTGTCATTTTGTCGCAAAAGCGGCAGCGCTTTATCCGGATATTCCGACACGCGCTGGAGGCAACGCGATCTTTGCGTGAGTGCGCGCTTGCTCTTTGTTTGTTTGTGTGTGTTGTGTGTTGAATTCCCACACACTTCAAAAACTGCGCAAGTCGAGTTGCTGCTCGTCGGAGTACAAGTTTGAAAACGAGCAAATTTCTTTCGAGGAGACTGTTGAGCACACAGTTGGACGATGAGTTGGCCGCAAGAGTCGGTCGGTACCTACAGTACTGTAGTTCTCTTTCATACCAAAATGGCTTGAAGTGCAAGTGGTTGCTGGAAAGTTCGCAAGTTGTGAAGAGCGCAAACGGCGCGTGTGTGTGTGCGAGCAATCGCACACACACACACTTCAAAGACGGGCTCCGACGTGTGAAGGTGTGCTCGCTCATCTGTTTTGAACCTGCGCAAGAAGCTAATATGAGGACCCGCCACGACACCACACATGGCTGTGGGGATGCGATCGAACTTTCTGAAGAGGTGGACACCCGATTTGTCCATTCACTCGCGTGTGTGCAATCTCAGATGAACTCAGTGTTTTAGCCTTGCTAGACTGTGAGGACACGTACGAATTCCACACGACTTGACTCCAGCAGCGGGAATTGATTCACTCTTGCTCAGAATAAGATAAACGCACGCACTGAGACTAACAACACATCCCTCTTCAAACGCTTCTTTCGTTTCATTTCAGCACCACTGACAGAACTTGTTCTTGCTGGTGGAGTGAGTTTGGATTGCCCGCTGTCGAGTCAACTCGCTCGCCAACGTGACTCTGGTTTCACCCTTCAGTACCTGTATCTCGTTCAAAGATAGTTAGTACGCCTCGGCTCCGCGGAAGCAGTCTCACTACGGGCCAGTCAGCTCGCATGGACCAGCTGGAAGCACGTTGAACGAGCCCACAACAACAACATGGCCGACCTAATGGCGACCATTGCTATGGACATGCTAGGCACAGGAGTTCTAACAGACGCGGCAACAGCGATAGACAAGATCCGAGTCCGGCGAGTCCAGGAGTTCCATGACGTGCAGGTTGCAACTTGCATGTCACTTAAATTTCGCACCAATGCAGAGGCTTTAGTGAATCACGTTCGAAATGCTGCTTGGTCGGGAAGGGAAAGGGGTTGGACAACAACATTCAGCCAGACCCACGACAACCACACACGTGGCGCAATCCTGTCAAAACTGCAGTTTGTCGCCGAATTCCACTCACTCATGCAGTTCTATCATCAGCTGGTTGTGTTCGGTTTGCTCGTGTCTGCTGGTGATCCGTCGTGTTTGCTGGTGGCGGCGTGGCTTTGTGTTCACTCAGCAGATTGCATTTCACGACGATCTCAACTGGACACCACATCCTCTGAGCCCAGTCGGTGTCGTTTGCGTTTCACCATTTTTGCCCGCTCTTGCTCTTGCTCTGCTGTTTGTGTTTGTTGGGTTGGCGTTTTGTCCCTTTGCCTTCCCTTTCTTCAAGCTCTCCTCACCCTTCATCCCTTCATCCCCCTTCCTGCTGCTGTTAAACAGGGCGAAAATCAAATGTCGAGCAAACAATTGCGGTGTCGGACGTTGCGTGTCGGATGATGAAGAAAGCCGTAAATCCAGTCAGCCTCTACTTGTCTGGTCGATTACTGCAGATCCTTCATGTTGACTCTGCGGACATTTGGGTCACGAAACCGAGCCAAATCGGATATGAAGGCTCGGACGAATGGGACAACCCACAAATCTCCATTTGTTGCGCGCTGATTGGCTGATTTAAATTGATTTTTTTGGATTCGTACACAATATGCGTAAATAAAGGTATTGTCGTTCAAAAAGTGGGTACCTGTACAATGCAATGATTTGCATAAGCCACTTTATGTGTCTGAGGTTTTCACACCGTAGACATATCTGTAAAGCTCCTCTAGAAAAAAATCCCCCTTTTCAACTGATTTGAGTCTGCATCGCTGACGAATATCGGTTTCAAAAGGGTATCCAGCCATGAGAAGCGATCTCATCTCCCAAAACGACCGTCAGCGCTGAAAATATAAGCGGCCGAGAGCGAGCGAGCCGCTCTGCTCGCTGGCCGGCCGGCCAGAGGGAGCAGTGTGGGTTGTGTGGCGGCAATGGCCTTCTTCACTCTGGCATTTCCCGATTTCCCCCGAAGCCCCCAGTTGGAAACCACCGCATCTTCTCCAGGTGAGCCCTCGTCCCTCCCTCGCTCCGTCCTTCTCTTCTCGCCAGGCTCCGTCTCTGCCTGCCTGCCTGCAGGTCGTGCTGGCGCGGCAGTGTGCCGCTGATCGACTGTGTAGCCACCTGCACGACTGTCTCCCTGCCTGCTCTCGTGGCTGCATGGATCAATGCCTGTAGACGCGTGCTGGTCGGACAATCGATGTGCGAGCGGCTCCGATCTTTTGTGGATATGGACGGATTTCTAACGTTGTTGCGCTCTCTCGTATTGTTGTTGCTGTCGCTGTGTGTACAGAATGAGCGCCATCATCAAGACCCTCCGTCGCGCCTCGAGCGTCGCCGCCACCCGTTCGACCGCCGTGAAGTCGTTCTCGACCTCGTCGAACTCGCTTTTCGAAGTGCTCAAGGAGCAGGTGCCAAAGCGCCAGGAGGCGCTGAAGAAGCTCAAGGCCGACCACGGCCACAAGTCGCTCGGCGAAGTGACCGTTGAGCAGACCCTCGGTGGTGCGCGTGGTGTCAAGTGCCTGCTCTGGGAGACCTCGCTCCTGGACGCGGAGGAAGGCATCCGCTTCCGTGGCCACACGATCCCAGACCTGCAGGAGAAGCTGCCAGCCAAGATTGAGGGTGGCGAGCCACTCCCAGAAGGTCTCCTGTGGTTGCTCCTGACCGGAGAGATCCCAACCAAGGCCCAGGTGGAAGGTCTGACCGCGGAGCTGCACTCGCGCGCCAAGGTGCCAGAGCACGTGAAGCAGCTGATCGTGAACCTGAAGAACGCCCACCCAATGACCCAGCTCTCGGCGGCCGTCACGGCCATGAACACCGAGTCGGTGTTCGCCCAGAAGTACGCGGAGGGCATCCACAAGTCGACCTACTGGCAGCACACGTACGAAGACTCGCTCAACCTGATTGCGCGTCTTCCAGAGGTCGCGGCGTTGATCTACCGCAACACGTTCTTCAACGAGCCAAACCACGCGTACGACTCGAGCTTGGACTACTCGGCCAACTTCAACCGCATGCTCGGCTTCGACAGCCCAGAGTTCGACGAGCTCATGCGTCTGTACTTGGTGATCCACTCGGACCACGAAGGCGGTAACGCCAGTGCGCACACCACCCACTTGGTGGGCAGCACGCTCTCGGACCCATACCTCTCGGTGGCCGCGGGTCTGAACGCGCTCGCGGGTCCTCTGCACGGTCTCGCGAACCAGGAAGTGCTCAGCTGGATCATCGACTTGCAGACGGAGTTCCACGCCAAGGGCCTCCCAGTGAACAAAGAGACGATCACGCAGTTCGCGTGGGACACGCTCAACGCCGGCAAGGTCATCCCAGGTTACGGCCACGCCGTGCTCCGCAAGACCGACCCTCGCTACACGTGCCAGCGTGAGTTCGGCCTCAAGTACATGCCAGAGGACGAGCTCTTCCGCATCGTCGACACGATCTACCAGGTGATGCCAGGCGTCCTCACGGAGCACGGCAAGACGAAGAACCCATACCCGAACGTGGACTCGCACAGCGGTGTGCTGCTTCAGTACTACGGCTTGACGCAGAAGAACTACTACACCGTGCTCTTCGGTGTATCGCGCGCGATTGGTGTGCTCTCGCAGCTCTTCTGGGACCGCGCGCTCGGTCTCCCTCTGGAGCGTCCAAAGTCGATCACGAGCGACTGGATCAACAACCACTTCGCCAAGAAGGACTAAGTATATTGTCGTAGTTCCCCCGCCACCCAGTAAGACCAGCCCGCCCCCAGCTCCGCTTTTTTCTTCTTCTCGATTTCCGCATTGGAATCGTAGAGAGAGAAAGAGAGAGAGTGTACGAGAGGGTGTGGTGTAGATAGGAGATGGAAAACCCCAACCAAGTGATGCGTTCTAGGCGATTGCATGCCCCAATACAATCACTGCATTTGCGAACAAGCGTGTGTACTGACTGGCTGGCTGAGTGAGAACTTCTCCATTATCCACCCATTAACTCCCATCCATTCCACCATATTGCTGCGCTAACATTACAGTGGTAGGCAGACACGTGAATATATGGTCATTGTTCCGCTTGGTTCCCATCCGTCATTTGACTGATCGACCAACTCACGATGGGTACGCGCGTCCATCTGTCGCAGTTGCTGCTTTTTGATGGCTCGGCAGTTTAACAGCAGGCAGTACATTCCGGTTCCTGTGTCCACGTGTCCAGAGCGTCCGTCAAGCATCATCGGCTCTTGCAAATGCGCGCAATCCCAGCGCGTGCGTTGATGCCCTGATGTCAACATCATCGCTTGAACGTGCGGTGGAGAAGCGATGCATGACGTCAAAGAGCTGCAGACCGAGCAGCAAAATGACGCGACTACCGTCAGAGGAGAAAAATACTGTAACGGACATAATACCAAATTGAAGGTCTGATTTCACCGTTTGACATCAATTTAAAGGTTACCAATCAAAACACAAGTTAGCAAATTAGACATCCGAAACATTTACAGCAAGAGACATAACAATAAATATGAAGTCGAAGGTACGACAGAATGGGTATATTAAGAGACACAACAATATGTTTTGTGAATCTGTGCGAGACAGTACTACACCTTTTCCCGCGAAAAAAGCAGCCGCAACAAAAAGCCGCCAAGCGCCTCGTACCTCGCGTAATTGACAGCAACAGAAATGGCGGACTCGGCGCTGATCGAGCGCTGCATGGAGGAGATCGCGATGACCGTGCTGGACGTGGGCGGAGCGATCTCGTACCGCACGCTTGGCGCGTCCTCGCAGGTGAGTGCCGACATCAGCTGCCAGGCGCTGCACAAGTTTGCAAAGGAGAACGAGAGCAGCGTTGGCGCCATCGAGGTGGTCGTGCAGCAGGGCGTCGTGGGTACACGCTCTGCACAGAAGAGCAAAAAGGAGAAGAGCAGCGACAGTGCAGTAGATCCACGCGCGCGCGTGATCCGGATTGGGTCGTTCTCGCCGGAGCAGAGCGCTGAGAAAGTGATCTCGAAGCAGATCTACAGCGTGTACAAGAAGGACGCAGATGACACAGATGATGCCGTCGAGGCGATCTCGATCGCTTGCTGGTCGCAGGAGCGCTCGCTGCGCAACGACATTTTCCAGAAAGTGGCCAAGCAGGCGCCACTGAGCAAATCGATCAAGTCGTTCTATGAGAGCGGGATCAAGTGTGTGGAGGCCACCACGCGGACAGGATTCGGCGACTCGCAGGGTGAGGAGTCCGTCTCGATCTTTGACTCCCTCAAGGCTACGAAGACGCCTGGTGGTAGTACGTTTGGCTCGAGTGCGAAAAGCAACAGCAGCTCGACCCAGTCTGGCGCTTCGAATGGCTCCAAGTCGTTCTTCAAGTCGTCTGCGTCTGCCACCAACACACCCAAATCGCGCGCCACGAGCTCCGCTTCATCCTCAACCCGAGCGACTCCTGCTGCGACAAAGCAGCCTGAGACGAAGAAGATCGACGCCAAGAGCATGAGCAACGTGTTCACTATCGACAGCGACGACGACGACGACGACGACGATCGCAGCGATGCGGACACGCCAGTGTTTGTGAAAAAGTCGAGCGCGTCAGCCGCCACGACGAAGCCGCGCTCGAAGCGCGTCATCAGCGATGACGAAGACGAAGACGAAGACGAAGACGAAGACGAAGACGAAGACGATGACTTTGAAGAGCGCAACTCGGCCAAGACACCAGTACCAGCGGCTCACAACAAGAAAGACAAAGCGGCTTCTAGCGCTAACAACAGCTCACGAAATGTGAAGCGAAAACTGAGCACGTCCCCAGACGAGAAGAAGAAGAACCACGTCACGCTGTCGGATTCCGATGACGAACCACAGCGTACGAAACGCGCAAAGTCCGTTGATGAGGACGCGAATGAAGAAGAAGAAGAAGAAGAGCCTGTCGAGATCTCTACGAAGCGCCGCGTGGAAGTCACGAAGACGCGCATCAACGAGCAGGGCTACATGGTGACGGAGAAGACGTTTGAGGAAGTGGAGCTCACGGCCGAGGAGATTGAGCAGGAGAAGCTGCAGGCGGCGAAGAAGAAGAAGCAGCAGCAGGCGGCGAAGGCGGCGGCGGAGGCCTCGAAGGCCGCGGCGGAGAAGAAAGCGGCGGCGGCCGCGAAAGGAGGCGCCCCCGCCAAGCAGAAGAACCTCTTTGCGTTCTTCACGCGGAAATGATTGCGTCACGCACACACTCTCTCGCGCCTTCAGAGCGATGGACTGCCTGCAGCTCGCACAATAATACAAAGAAATACGTTGATCATATTAGCCATGAGCTTATTGTGTGTGGGAATGTGAACATGAGGCCAAATTGGCTTGAGCTCTCAGCATGACCCTGTCGTTTAAAGTCGCTCTGTTCAAGTGCAAATTTGACTCATTTCAAAACACCTTCAAAATAGACTCATTAATCAGCAGTAGCTCGTTTAGTTGGTTTATCCAATCGATTTTGAGTAGAGATTATCTGAGCTCGAGCTATAAACTGTCGATCGCTGAATGGAGCTGACAGGCGTACTTAGCCGCATTCACGCTGTATCTCATTCTGCGAGCCACGCCCTTTCCAATCTTCCAGTGCTTTTTGGCGAAAGATAGAAAGAAGACTCTTTGGCGAATCCTTCAGACGACAAAAGCTCCAAGAAGACACTTCTTCATCCCGCATCTCGCGATCACACACACGCACACGAGTCGCTAACAGCACGCTCTTCATCTTCTCAACATGGTGCGCTCTCTGTTCATGTCCTTATCATCCTCTGGTGTTGCGTATTGACAGCGTAACGTGCGCTCAAAGCCATCGGAGCTGCTCGCCTTTTATTGACAAGTTGGATACGATTGCTTGTGTCTCTGTGTGTACGCAGTCCGTGAAAACCCAAGTCGAAGTCAAGGACATCACGCGCATCGAGCGCATCGGCGCGCACTCGCACATCCGCGGTCTCGGTCTCGATGACAGTCTCGAGCCGCGCGGCGTCTCGCAGGGCATGGTCGGCCAGGAAGACGCGCGCAAGGCCGCCGGTATCGTCTACAAGATGATCGAGGAAGGCAATATCGCCGGCCGCGCGATCCTGCTGGCTGGTAAGCCAGGCACGGGCAAAGTGAGTAGCATGAGCGGCTGTGTGTATTGGGATAATGATGGATGGACATATGGATGGTGTACTGATCCTAATGCGTGTGTTGTTGTGTACTTTAGACGGCGATTGCGATGGCGATCGCGCAGGCGCTGGGCGAAGACACGCCGTTCACCACCATCGCTGGTAGTGAGGTAAGCTTACGACCACTGTCTTGTAGCCACACAGGCTGTATGAGTGAAGCGTGCGCGTGGATACTAATGTCGCTTCTATTGTGTTTTGTGCAGGTATTTTCGCTTGAGATGAGCAAGACCGAGGCGCTCACCCAGGCGTTCCGTCGGTATGTACATTGCTTGGACTACTGTACTTCATTCGTCAGCATATTGTACTTTTGTGTCTAACACTGCCGTGTGTGTACTATGTGCGACTATCTATCCCTACAGCTCTATCGGCGTGCGCATCATGGAAGAGACCGAGATCATCGAGGGCGAGGTCGTAGAGATCCAGGTGGACACGCCCACGGGCGGCGTGGGCGATAAGGTCGGCCGCCTGACGCTGCGTACGACCGAGATGGAGACGGTGTACGACCTCGGCGCCAAGATGATCGACTCGCTGACCAAGGAGAAAGTCGAGGCCGGCGACGTGATCACGATCAACAAGGAGTCGGGCAAGATCTCGAAGCTCGGCCGGTCGTTCACGCGCTCGCGTGACTACGACGCCATGGGTGCGCAGACGCGCTTCGTGCAATGCCCCGAGGGCGAGCTGCAGAAACGCAAGGAGGTAGTGCACGTCGTGTCGCTCCACGAGATCGACGTGATCAACTCGCGCTCGCAGGGCTTCCTGGCGCTGTTCGCGGGCGACACGGGCGAGATCAAGGACGAGGTGCGCGAGCAGATCGACACGAAGGTGGCCGAGTGGCGGGAAGAAGGCAAGGCGACAATCGTGCCGGGCGTGCTCTTCATCGACGAGGTGCACATGCTGGACATTGAGTGCTTCTCGTGGCTCAACCGCGCGCTCGAGAGCGACATGGCGCCCGTGCTCATCATCGCCACGAACCGCGGCATCACGCGCATCCGCGGCACGAACTACAAGTCGCCGCACGGCATCCCGATCGACCTGCTCGACCGCCTCATGATCATCCCCACGAAGCCCTACAGCGAGGCCGACATGCGCAAGATCCTGACGATCCGCTGCGAGGAAGAGGACGTGGAGATGACGGAGGAGGCCAAGGACCTGCTCACGCGCATCGCCGTGGAGACATCGCTGCGGTACGCGATCCACATGATCATCGCGGCGTCGCTTGTGTGCGCGAAGCGCAAGGGCACGGAGGTGGACGTCCCGGACATCAAGCGCGTCTACGCGCTCTTTGTGGACGTCAAGCGCTCCACGCAGTTCCTCATGGAGTACCAGAAGGAGTTCATGTTCAACGAGGTGCGTTGGAAATGCATGGAAAATCTGTGTGGATGGATGGATGGATGATTGTGAATTGTGTGGTTCTAACTGTTGTTGTTGAATTTGTTGTATCTGCTTGGTGTTTACAGATTGATGATGACGAAGACGAAGACATGGAAACCTAGGCAACTAACTCCCCCAACAACAACAAGTAATAACCAGTTTCTAATGTTTTCTTCCTCATTCCCATGTCTTTCAAGTGTTTTTAGCATTCTCATTTTGAGGGTTTCACTTGATATCTGCTTTTTGGCTCAGACATCAGTTGTGCCTTCACCTTTCGACCTCTTCGTCTTCTTGGCTTTGGCTCTGCGTTTCTTTCGTTTCTTGTCCCTTGTTGCTGGGTTCTCGGTGCCATTTTCATCCAGAGACGGCGACTTTAGTGGATCGCCGACAATGTTGTTGTCGTGACTATGTTTGTCGACAAATTCGAGAAACGCGTCAAAGTGCGGGTCGGATCTCGCTTGCATCTCTGGCAGAAGACCACGGGCAGTCTCCAGTGCTGTTGTTCGTAATGTGTGCACATTCGACAGGATCTGCTGGTCTATGAGCTCTATCAAGAGCTTGTTGCTTCGCTGAAGATTGCGCACTGACTTGCTGTCTTCATCAACGACCGACGCGAGCACCTCCAGTCCCGTTTGGAACCGCATGCGAGCCACTGCAGCATTTTTCTTCACGTCGTACGCTGGATACGTAATGGCGTCACCATCACCATCATTTTCTTCTCCAATGCCGGCATCTGCCGCCACTTTCTCTAGATTTTGCGTGGCGACGTGCAGCCCACGCACAAACGCGACGAGGTCCTCGATCCGCTTGATGCTCTTGGCTTGGCTGAGCCAGTGGCTGAGGCGGAAGAGCCCACTTTGATACGCACCATCGTTCGAAATTGTCAGCGCCACGAACTCCCAACTCCCCTTTGCAAACTTGTGAGAATTCAAGCCCAGCGAGACTTCAGCTTCATTGCTGTGGCGATGTAAACTCGACTGTTCCCAGCGCTCGTAGAGATTCCAGGCGTCTCTAGGGTCGTGGACTTGCCATACTGCGCCGTGTGGTGTGAGGACCACTCCATGATACGCCCCATTGTCGCCAATGTCGCCGTCGTTCTAACCATACGACACAGCAAATCCACGCCAATGTTAGAAACTGTGAATCTTTGATGTTCATTTTTCGACGGCATCGTATACCAACTCACCACTGCATGGAGATCCAAGAAGAGCCGCTCGTTGTATAGCGGCAGGTTTTGCAACAGAAACTCCTGCACGTACTTTGCGTACCCAGCTGACGTCCGGACGGTCGAGACATCGCTTCGAATCACTGGGAATGTGATATGTTGTGTCTGGTAAAGCCCTCGTTGGCGTGGAAACCATGGGAATGGCATCAGCTGCAGACTCAGGTGGGACACGTCAGGTCGCTGGTGTTCGCAGAGCTGGAGGTATCGGATCGTGTTCCAGTTGATGTCCGTGTACGAGAGCAGCAGCGCGTTCTCTGGTAGCGAGTGTAGAATCTGCTCGCCATAGGATCGGATCATGTCGTGATGCCAGTTTGCTTGATGAACAAAACGAAAGCCTGTGGTGAGCTGGTAACCGACAAGACAACTGGAGACTCCGAATCGGAATACCTGTACGATCAATTTGGATCGCGAATGCCTCGTGAGCCACGTGGTGGTTGCCGCCAATCCGATCCCGAGCCAGATCGCGACGATGGTGTTGGGCTGCATCGAGAATCGACTGGACACGGCGCGGGCGAGCGGGTCTCCTTCGAGAGGGATATTAGCGAGCCCGTGGAAGACGAACAGGTAACACGCCATAGCAGCGAACAGCGAGAGTTCATATCGACGCAGCAGCAACTCAGAGGAGGGCTGTCAATCATTGAACACGAACAACGGTTTAGCTAGGTGAGCTTGAGCATTTCGATGAGCTTGGTCAAATCGTACCTGTGTTGCTTTGGTTGAAGCTGAAGCTGATAACGACCGGATCGTCGCATGCAGACCACCGACGCATGCAAATGCGATGCCGACGTTGCTAAATTCGTCTAAAGTGTCGAGAAAATAAAGCTTTAGCCTGGTGAACAAGCCCTGGACGTCACAATCAACACACAATAACAATTAATCACAAGCAATACATGCTGCAATGGTATATGTTACGCAAATCACACCTCCGACTGGGCGCTTTGAAGCGGAGAGAGGCGAAAGGTGCCGTACTCCTGACGCAGCACGTGTTTCCACAAACCTAAAATGAGACAAACAGAAGAAAGCAGATCTTCAGGAGTGCTGAACTAGTTCTTATCAGCGTGTATGATGTCAATAGCGTACCTGACAGAGTCGATGCATCGCCCCAAGAGCCTGGAGTTGGGGTTTGCGCAGCAGAAAAAGTTTGAAAGTATACTGAAACACCAGCAAGAAACCTACCGTCGACACCAAAGAACAACCAAGTCACGTCAGCGATACATTGGTCATTAATTTGCTTTCACGGTACTGCAGTTATATCAAGTCGTACCAAAATGCGCAGCCCAGAATCTCCTTTAACCCAAGATGTTTAGTCAGTAGCAGCGATGCGATGAATGGGACTTCAAACAGAACTGTGATGATAGCAGCAAGAGCCATGAGTGTTCCAGACGTGAAGTAGGTGTGTTGGTGCGTAGAACAGAGGGACTCACTGATCGTGTGCTGGTTTGTGAGGCCCAATCCGCATATGAACGCTCCAGCGCACGCATTCCGTGCACTCGGCTGAAGAAAATGCCGGAGAACAGCCACGTGGAGTGCGCCAACCAACAAGTTGTTCAGCGCGAACACCTGCACAAATCGAAATCAAATCATCAACCCATCAAATCATAAAAAAAGCAACATGCAAACCTATGAGCTCCCTACCTCAAGACCAGCTGCATATTCCCACGTCAGCTTGGACGTCGCGAACACGAGTCCCGCAGTGATCGCCTCCAGTGGAAACTCTCGCTTTGTCCACAGGTCCACAACTTGCGTCACGCACGCAGCAGCGCCAACAGCAAAGGTTGCATTCACCACATTCGCGATGTACACAAATGAAATCTGTTCCAATGACTCTGCATCAAATTGGCTCAACAACAGCAACTGCACTTGGCCTGCTCTCCGTATCACCCACTGCACGGTCTGCAGCAGCGAGAGCAGCAGCGGGTACCCAGGCGGGTGGGCAACGCCGTTCACACACGCTTCCGCCATCAGCTCACCGCTGTCGCCACCAGGAAGATGGCGCAACGGACTGGCAGCGTAGACTGCTGCAGTGATGAGCGCTGTGCAGAGCCATGGGGAAGGCCGCCAGTGATGGGGCTGGTGCTGCTTCATTGGTTTGCGTGTCAACAAAAATCCCAATGGAGCTCTTCGAAAAGATACTCTTTCCGTTCATTATCAGGAAAGTGTACCCTGGTCACCTTTAATACAAGGTGAGGCGCTCTATTAGGCGCTCTACAGTATGTAATTACACCTCGTTCTGTGCCTTAAAAACCTTATTTTGGCTGAAGATAGTTGAGGTTTTATGGGCAAACTGCTTTGAAAAAACCTCGGGAGGATGTGATCTTTCTTGGGAAGGAGCTCCTTTCTTGTTGGAAGTGCCGCGCCTGATCTTTGTGTTGGTTTCTCCCATTTTCTCGCCGCCGCCCAAAGCCCAACAGGTGCGTGCGAAGATCGCGTCGCTGCTGTCTGTGTGACGAGTTATCTTCTCCTCCTGTGTGTGGGGGCGTACGAGCATACGTGCGTGTGATACTGGTGTGGAGATGCTGACGTTCCTCTGTGTGTGTGTATCTGCTGCCTTGTTTTATGACGTGTCTGTTGTTGCTCGAATAGAAATCGTTTAGACAAGAAACAGAAAAGCAAGATGCTGGCTCAACTGGTTGCGGATGTGTGCCCTTCGTCGGCGTCGTTCTTTGGCTTCATGGGTGTCGCCTCGGCGCTCGTGTTCGCAAGTACGTCTTCATTGCTCTTTGTAGCTATTATTGCTGACCCTCTCTCTCTCTTGCTCTCTTTCTTTCTTTGTCATGAAAGCAGTGCGATCTTTTGGCTAACGATTGACTGTCTGTGTGGCTATCTATGGCGATCTATTCAGATCTCGGCGCTGCGTACGGCACGGCCAAGTCGGGTGTGGGTA
>JAASFI010000483.1:0-26238 GCA_023333705.1 Globisporangium viniferum | reverse complement strand
TCGAGCGGATCGTACCCGCTGGGATCGGCTGGCGCTTGCCGTTGATGTTGGTGTAGCCGCACTCGAAATTGGCGCCAGCGGCGTCGACCTTGTACGCCTTCTTATCGTCCATGAACGCGCGCAGGGACTTGTAGCCCTTGGCCTTGTAGTACGCGTTGAAGTCCGCGGTGGTCTTGAAGCCCTGGTTCTCGAGGAACGCGAGTGGGTTCCAGTACACGTTCTTGTCCGGGTTGGTGAACGTCGGCGCTGGCAGGATGACGTTCTGGTGGGCGCTCGTGGTGTCGTAGAGCGCGGCACTGGAGACGACGGCGGCGAACGCGAGCGACTTGACGACGGAAGGAGCCATGGTGGAGTGGGAGTGGAGTGAGCAGATAGTTGCTGGTGAGTGGCTTGTGGCGGTTGAGCTCCGATTTGAAAATGAACTTCTAGGTTGTACGAGTGCCGGAGAGCTACCGAAGAGCTCCAGTGTTCACGGTCGTACATTACATCGTGCTATGAAGCTGCCCAGCAGTAGAGACCAGGCTGGTCCTCAGCGTTTTTTGACGCTCTGCGATGAAGCAGCGCCTGCAGATGTTTGGGTACAAGTGTCTGCCTCTGTGCAAAATACACAGCCTCCTCAGTAACGAAGAGTGGTACTCTCGGTGGACACTAATTTATTGCGAGCAGAAAGGGGTTTTATGCGTTTTAGAAAGGGCTTACAAGCTTTTATAAGAATAATAATGAGAGTCAACATCAGCTCGCAGAACACTTTATATGGAATATATGGAGGTATTGTTGTTCAGTTGTGACTTTTCACATTGTTTGAAGCAGATGATTACGGGTAGCCTATTCAATGGCACAGCGTCGGCGCGCAATCGCGATTCGCTGAGCCTGGAAAGCTGCCGCGAAACCATCTGGACGAGCAGCGTGATCCCACCAGCTGTCTCTATCGCTCTCTCTCTCATCATGCGACGGAAGCATTTGGTCCCATTTCCGACTGCTGTGAGGACTGGTTGGTGGCCTCACACCGCAACGGCAGCGAATGAATTGTCAGCGTGCCTTCGGAGTCCTCAGCATGAATCATGATATGAGCGATCCGGAGAGCTGTCTGGAAGTGGGGGACTCGGTGCGCCGCAGCGCTCGAGCGGCTCGACCTCAAACCTTGCAGGCGCGTTCTCTGCAGACTGTGTACTCTGTGCACTGTACGCACACAACACGGAAACAACACGGCATCGTTGTCAACATTGTATCGGTGTATTGGAATGCACGAAGTAGCAGCCTTGGGGCGACTACACAAAGCAGCGGTAAGTGCACCTGACTCTCTTGCTGCATGGGGGTTCACGATGATGCGGTGGCTAGATGTACAGCATTTTTAGGTGTAAACATTTCAACCGACTGAGCTCGGCTACAAAAAAGGCAGTGGCGACAGCGTTTTCAGCTTATAACATAAAGTTCTGTATCAAATGATGCCCAAACACTCATACTTACTGACTGGGTGTGTTACTGCTCGGATAGCAGCGACACAACGCTATTGTGATACCAGTACTGTCCGCTCACTTTCGTGGCTCAAAACTCGCTAATACACTTAGTACTCGTCGTCGGTGGAGGCTGGCGCCGGGGTCTTGGCAGCCTTCTTCTTGGTCTTGCAGCCGGCTAGCGCGGAGGTCGGCACTGGCGACTCGACCGCGAGCGTGGCCTTTGGCACCACCGCCGTCGTCGTCGACGCGTCGCTCGTGCTGTTGCTGGACGTGTACTCGTCGTACTCGGCGCCGACTTCGTCGTCCGTGTCGAGGCTACGCGAACCGGTGATTGGCACGCAGTTCTTGTACACCTGCCACGAGTACTGGTCCTTGAGGAAGCGGATGCCCATCCAGTACCAGCGCAGCACGCACGAGCCCTTGCAGGACGAGTAATCGATCTTGAAGGTCGTGCCCGGGAACTCCGAGTGGCAGTTGGTGCCCTTGAGCACACGCGTCTTGTCGAGCCAGACCTCGCACGGGCCGTCGTGCGTGTAGCCGGTCGAGCGCACCGTGCTGGCCGACGGGATCGGCTGCGGCGTGCCGGCGAGCTTGGTCCAGCCGCACTCAAAGTCCGCGCCAGCGGCGTCGACCTTGTACGCCTTCTTATCGTCCATGAACGCGCGCAGGGACTTGTAGCCCTTGGCCTTGTAGTACGCGTTGAAGTCCGCGGTGGTCTTGAAACCCTGGTTCTCGAGGAACGCCAGCGGGTTGAACTGCTCCGCGCGGGTTTTGACCGTGAACGTCGGCGCCGGCAGGATCACGTACTGGTGCGCGTCGACCGACGCGTCGTAGAGCGTGGCGCTGGAAATGACGGCGGCGAGCGCGAGCGACTTGGTGACGGAAGGAGTCATGGCTTGGAAGGAAGTGATTCGCTGTGTTTACTTGTGCTCGAGCGTGCTGGTTGGGAACTGAGTGAGCTTTTGAGGAGACACAAGGGCGAGAGTGGCTACCTACCGTACTGTGAGGGAAAGGAGGGGTGGAGGGAAGAAGAAGCGGGCAGTCAGCGCAGGCGAGCAGCTCACTCACTCACTCGCGCATCGTCCACCCAGCCAGCTGGCTTTCAGGTAACGGTCATGCTTCCGTGCCATCTGCTTTCGATCATAGTTCCGGACCGCAAGATGAGATGAGCTCACCCGAATACTAAATTGTAGGTGCTAAATATGAGATCCACCTCGCAAAACGCAAATATATAACTGGAGTACAATTGTAAAGAGAACAATTTTGGATTGAATGATATTTCCTGTAGTACAATTATTTGTGTATATATACTCTCATTATGTATTTTGGTCCCTGAGAGCTGACTTCGGTACCCTGAGGACCGAGTTGCTTGTTGACCGTATGAAAAAGCCCATAGGAGCATTCACTTCTTGAAGCGATCATCAACAACTTGCTCAAGCCAGCAGCCTCATGGCATTTCGTCACGATAGGTCGGGAAAGCCACTGATCATGATCCCAACCAAGAGGCACAAATCCAAACGCGACCGACGGAAGCGTCACGTTGTCCCCTGAAATAAGCTGCGCCATTGCCAGCTGAATAAGCAGCAGATCGCCTTCCGCATCAGGAGCTCAATATTTTCCCATTTGCCCGCCACTAGCGAGATGATTGCAGGCAGGTGGACTGCAGTGCCATCATATCACTCAAATTGCCCTCAAGATATGTTCCCTTGAGAGATTCCGCCTTCAATTTTCATCCGTTCGGATCCAATTACTTATTACGCTGCTGCGGGTTTCGTTCAACTCCATTGGATCATTTGTGGGTGTATTAAGCAAGTGCCAATCCCAGCAAAGACTCTCAAAGTGTTGGACGAACTGGACTGACGCAGGCAGGCAAATGCGAAGTCACAAAGCGCCAAATGATTTGGGCATTCGCATCGAGATTTGCTGGACGAATCCCGCCACGTTCCTTCCAACGAAAGCCTCGCTCGCACAATAAATCTTGTGCATTACATTGTTCATTCCAGTTGCGTGTCTGATTGAAAGCCTGTCCCATTATCATTTAGGCGGCTCGACATTTATCAATTGCATCTCGGGTTGTAATTCTTCCCAGCGATGCGATTATGCGGTGGAGATACACAGAGAAAACGAATGCAGGCGCTGGCTGTTGTGTGAAATGTAAAGGCTCGTCGACCGGAACCGAAAACCAGATGGCGCGTCACGTTGTGGTGACAAACCAGCTGGCTTTCAAACAGCAGATGGTACACTCCCACGGCAGTTTACATCCAAAGGGGAGTAATCATGCTGGCTTGTTGGTAATACTGACGTCCACCTGGACGGTTCAACTACTGAAACCCAGATGGATTGATTGGCTTCAACGAGGTCTACCGTAACATTCTCATTAAGAGTCACTCGTTGAGCCACCCGCGCACTTTTGCCCACATGTGCTGCTTCTCCTGCTGGAGCTCGCGCTCCTCACGCAGTTCTGCGACTTGAACGCGCCACTGGAGCCACACTCTGCGCAGCCTGCTCTCGTTTAGTCGCCCCTCCGCCTCGCGCTGCTGGGCTTGCTGCTGCATGCGGCTCACGGCGAAAGCGCGCTGCCAGTAGCCCCAGGATCTTTTCATCAAGTTCCACTGGCGCTGTCGCTTGATTGCGAGCTCCGTGCTGAGTACGCGCTGGTGCAACCACTTGAACCTCTGGAAGCTCTGGCGCTTGAGTGTGGTTGAGTGATGCTGCGCTGCAACCGCCAGCTTCTGGCGTTCCACTTGTTGCCTCTCGACGTGTTGGGCGTGCACAAACTCGAGCCAATTGTGCCAATTCGAGTGGAGCACGCGCAATTGGTGCCACTCGCTTGCGTTCGCTGCGATGCGCTTTGAGAGCTCCCACTGGCGCTTCAATGACAAGAAGCCGTAGTAGAACACCAGGCGCTTGTAGTCGTGTCGCTTCGCTTGCCTGCGCTGTGCCTCGAAAGCTTCAATGCGTTGCATTTTCTCATAGGCAACGAGCGCTTCTTGGCGCTTTCTCTCACGTATGCGCTCTCGCTCGTCGAGCTTCTGCTGTAGCAGCAGCGCCTCACGCTCGGCGAGTTGCATCGCTGTCGCTTCTCTCTTTTCGAGTTCCAGCAACTCGTATTTCTGCCTGAGTTGGTCGCGGCGCTGCTTACGCTCGGCAGCACGCTCCTGCATGAACACGTACAGCGGATCCACTGGTGGCGGTGGTGCTTTAGCGCTGCGTCTACTTGATAGATATGACGACTGGGTTGGGGATGACGAAGCAAGTAGCGGAGACGACGGTGATGGTGAAGGACCTGGCGGTTCCTCGCTGCACCAAGCAGCTTTGGGTTGAGGAGCTCTTGACTTTGTCAAAATAGCAATGCTTCTTCTTCCTGTGTGACCTGAGTGCACCACTGGCTTTACATCATCCTTCGCTTGGACCTCAATCTCCAACTTGTTATCCTTTGAACCACTCACATGCCGCTGCTTCGGCGCCTCCTCTTCGCCATTGCTCGCTTGCCTGGTTTGGTTCCGGGTCAGGCGCTCTACGAGCCGCTGCGCCTGCTCTTTCCGCTTTTGCTGGGCGGTTTCCAGCTCCTTCGCTTCTCTTTGAGCGCGAACACTCGCGAGCCACCGGAAAAACCACTTTGGCAGCTGCTTCTGGCGGACAAACGCGTCCGCTTGAGCCTCCACCTGCGTTTCGCGAACGAGTCCCGCTCGCGTCTCCATTTCGACCCGCTTCACCGCCATGCTCTGTGCGAATCGCTTCTAGTTTCGCCACACACTTTGCACCAATCGCCACTCGAAAACCTGCTTAACGCGGGTTTCCTGGAGCTTGCGCGCGTCGCTTTGGTGCTTCCAAGCCGCGAAAACCCGGACTTTGAGCCTTTGAGCGTGCTGTTTGATGCGCTGCTGCTCCTGGAGCCCCATTGCGCGCTGGTTCTCGCTCGCCAAGCGCTCGATCCTCTCTTGAACCAGGCGCTCGTCTCGTGTTGAACAAGCGAAGTTTCTGCTTCGATCCACGCGGCCATCACTGTTGCTCGTATTGCAAACTGTATCAACAGTGGTTGGACCCAGGCGCTTTGAAGTCTTGCTAGTATTGCTGCTGGTGGCGGTGGCTGGCCTTGCTTGCTGGTTAGCTACTCTGATAGCTCTCGTCTCGCGCAGACGCTGTTGTCGCTCCTCCATTTGCTTGATCGGGTCACCACTGACTGTCGTACTTGAAGTAGTAGCACGGCTTCGGTCTTCAGGTTGACGCAATCGATGAACTCGGTCTCGAGTTTCTCTACCATTGGTGTCGCTGCAGGTCGGTTGATTCCGTGAGCTGCTGCTGCTGGAGGTTCTGTGACGAGATGCGATCTTCACACGAGCAGCGTTTTCCGTCTGAACTGGGCCACGCGTGGTCGCTTTCGACAGTTCATCGAGCTCAGACAACTTGGTTCTTGTATACTGAAGCCCATTCGCTCGGTCAGAAACTGGTTTTCGCTGAGCCTTCGTATCAGTAGTAGAGCTCCGACTCCGAGGCTTGGCCGCCAGAACCTCACGGGCTTTCGCTGAGCCTGACTTGTTCTTGTGCTGGCGTAGGGCCTCCACCTGGTTCTCTATTTGGAATCGCCTGTTGATGATCTCCCGAGCATTAACCATAGAGTCTCCAGCTTGTTGTTGGTCACCATCAAAGTTGTCATCTTGATACAGAAACTGGTTCGCACGAAGCTCAGGGACAAACGCGTTGCGCTTCCCGCCCAGCAGTTGGTCTGCGCACTGGCGACTGAGCTCTTCCTCAGGCTCCAAGTGCTGCTGCTGCCGCTGCTTCTCGCGGGCGTTCAGTGCGCTCAGCAACTGGTCCGCGATCGATGGAGACTCTGGTCCCGACTGTTGCTGAGAATGACTCTGGCGGTCTCGAATGTTCTCTCCGGGTAGGCTCGGCTTCTGCTTCCCAAAACGCGTCTGCCACGCCGACGGCGCGTGCTCCTCTGGTGAGTCCGGCACTGATATCGACGACCGCATATGCCAAGAGGTTATGAGCGTCTTTACTGAGCCAACAGCACAGTCAGGAGCTGAGCAACTTTCGATGAGAAAACGTGTTAGGCATCCAAATATGGCTTTCAGTTCCTGGTGTGCTTTGTATATTTATAACGAGGTCTGCCATTTTCACAGCTGCCACTTCAAATCTGGACATGCCTACGACGATCCCATTCGACTTGCCTGCAGCCTTGAAAGAGAGAGAGAGACCGAAGAGTTCATCGCCATGTTCACCAAGGAGAGTCTCGTGCAGTTCCTCGCCGGCGCCGGGTGCTTCAGTGTGGTAAACGACAACAATGTCGCCCACCAGCTCTCGTGCCCACCACCTACCATTCAATTTCTGACTTCTCTGTTGACCTGTAGATCCAAATGCTCCTGCTCGTGATCCTCGGCGCGCTCTTCGTGAGCAACGAGCACTACCACCAGCTGCTGGGCAACACGATCAAGCACGTGGGCGGCGGACTCATCTTCACGGGCCTGCTCTATCTGCTCACAGCAGCTCTGGGGTACTACAGCGCACGCACACAGAACAAGTTCCTGCTGCTCGTGGTCAGTGCAGTGTCAAGACCTCGCTATCACAGTATCCCCGGACCTTAGTAGACCTTGACGCTCTCTTGTTGCTGTGTGTGTATGCCTCTGAAACATCAGCAATTCGTGTTGCTGGCGCTGCTGCTCTTCTTCCAGACGCTCTTCGGCAGCATCGCCCTGGGCAAAGCCGTGCCCGCACTGCCTGTCCACTCCCAGGTCGCGTGCCTCACGGTCGGCCTCTACGACGCCATGACGCTCCGACAGCAGCAGGAGTGCGACCAATTCCTGCACAGCGACGCGTTCGCCGGCGTCACGCTCGTGTGGCAGTCCTACTACTCGCAGAGCCTCACCAAGGGCTCGTACCGCGCCATGGTGCTCACGTTCCAGAAGGAGAACTTTTGCTGCGGCAACGGGATCCCCATGCACTGCTGGAACGACACGCGCGCGTTCCCCAGTTCCTACCCAAGCACTGAGATCTCGCGCAGGGTCCAGCAGCGCATCAAGTGCGACGCGTTCGGCACCAAGGCGTACGCGCCAACCAAGGACTGTTCTGTGAACGGCCGGTGCGACTACGATCTCCCCTACGGCCCCTGCGGCCTGAACCCCGTGACGACGACAACGCGCGGTTGCGGCGCGTTCATGTCCTCGAGTCTGAGCAACGAGGTGCAGGCGATCGGCACCGCCGTGCTGGTGGCGCTCGTGTTCCCCGTAGGTTCTTTAGCTCTTGCTTGCTTTGCTGGGCGTCAATGGCGTACTCTATTGCTGACTTGGCTTGTGCTGGTGTGGTGGTGGTGGGTGCTCCATCAGATCTCGTTCATCCTAGCGTCACTGTGCCTCTGCTTTAAACGGCGCGACGAGGACGTGCTCCCTCACATCGACTTTGTGAGCAAAGTAAAGATCCACGCCGAGGGTTGACACAGCTTCCGTCCTCACAACCACCATCTCAGCATCTCAGCACTGCAATGCACTCACTGCGTCAGTCCATGGTGATCATTGCCAGTCAGCTGGACGTCAAGTCAGGAGAGCGTACAGTGGTCTGCTTGGAAGGCGGACCCAATCGGAGCTTTCCAGCAATGCCGCCATCCTGGGTCTTCTTGTCATCTTCTTCTTGTACTCCATCTTCCCAGACTCGAGCCTTCACTTGACCTGCGGGTCTTCGAGTCGACGAACCAAAAGAACAACCAGGACTACCACCACCACCACCAGCAATTGCGACGTGATTCGCCAGAGCCGACTGGACTTTCGCGTTGTACAGACGCGCCGCCGCCTTTGAAGTCGACCGACTCGCCTGGAACCGCTCGCCGTCGATCGTGTGGTAGACCAGGTAGCAGGTTCGACAGACCTGGACCATCTCGTACTGCTGCGGGAGCTTCTTGGAGTCGTGGAACTCGACTGTTGAGAGAAAACCACAGAGTTGTATACAATCGAATTAGAGTCTGAATGAGCAAATCTATAACAGAGGCTCGTTGGGTGGATCGTGACAGCTCTGCTACTGTATACGTACGCGACTTGACTTTGAACGCGTCGGACTTTGGGTTCCAGATCGTGCTCTGCAGCATGAAGATGCGCCGTTGCAGCAATTTCGTGAACGCGTCCTGCGACTGCGAGCGCATGGCCATCGCCGAGACGGCGAGTTTTGCTTCGGCGTGCGCGCCAAAGTGCTCCAGGTACCTCGACTCTTCTTCGCTCAGGCTCAGGGACTATAGAGATACATGGAACTGAGGGTGAGCCTTAACAGGCACTATGATATGGTAGTAGTCACTCTGGTTCTTCGTATACGCACCTTTCGCGTGATCCGCTGGAACTCGTGGGCCGAAGGAAGTGGGATTTGAAGTGCAGCAGCCGACGCGAAGATCTTGCAATGGCAGAAATGGCTCCCCGTGCAAATCTTGGCCCCTGGGTACGTCGCACTCTATAACAGCCAATTTCATAGTTATTGGGGATATAATATCGGTGAGTTTCCATATTATATATGAGCAACTCAAGCATGGAGTATACCAACCAAGCACCTTACCGATGGTCGCTGCGTCTTCTTCGTTGGCTTGCCGTCTGCATTAACTAAGCTCGACTTTGCATTTGTGCCATCGCGCTTGTTCAGGTCCGAGAAGAACACGACGTGGCTCACGCGGACCAGCATGAGGCGATTCGAGCTCGTGACCTGGAACTCGCCATAGAGCAGGCGCAATTTGTCCTCGAACGCGACTTCGACTTCGTGGACCACTTTCCGGAGCTCCGTCTTGATGATCTCCTCCAGGTGGTGCTGGTGGTGGCTCGCCTCAGAGCGAGGCGGTCGCGATCGTCTTGTAGTCTCAGTTGATAGTCTCACACCCGCACCAGCAGAAGCCAATCTCGGCCGTGCTCTCTCTCGTGTGCCGCTGTGGACTCTGGTGTCTTGCTTCTTGCTGGCAGTCGTCTCACACGTAGCTGTAGTAGCAGTCCTGCTTGACGCCTGAGCCATGTCGTAGAAGTACAAGCCCTCCTCCAGCTGCAGTACCCGGAGACACGAAGCCGTCGCGTTGAATTTCGCGATAAAAGTACCCGGATACAGTGGATGCTGCTTGGACGTAGGCGTGTACAGTTGGAGAACGAAGCTGGACATCCACAACTGAGACGATGGCTGGCAGAGCGCGGCGTTGAACTCGAGGTCGCTCAGGGTCGAGTACCGGATGCTCCCATCGCGGTCTTCCTGTGTTGTTGTCGAAGAGGATAATTTAGATGTTATTAGTACCTAGGATTTATAGAAACCTTGCAAACTATATCGAAAGGCTCAGGAAGTGATCTCTTACATGCAGCAGCACTGCGATCTGGCGCGAGAGCAGTGCCGGGTCGCTCTTGCGCACGAAATGCTTCTTGATCGCAATGGCATTAAGCTTCTCGTCGTGCTTCTTGAGAATGTCCTGTTCATAGCCCATAGAATACTTATCAGTGTTAGTCCTACATAGTCCATATATTCTTCTTTGTTCATAGACCGGGGCAAAGCGTACCCCGGTTGCGGACGACGTGAAGTACCAGGCACGCGGCGTGCCTGCGTGGATCACAATCGCGTCCGCGATGTCCACTTTGGCCTTCCGCTCCCAGAGCTTCGCGTAGATCCTATAGACACAATAATGCACAATACACATATGGTGTTTAGTAAGATCCGCACATAAGAAGAGGTCTCCTCATGAACTATACGTTATATATTATTGAGAGCGTACTCGACCCAGCGCTGCTTCTGGATCTTGGCGCTCTGCGCGATCCGCTCGATGAGGTCGACGCCTCTGTCACCACCACCTGACCCCAGAGCGTCATGGACATTGCGATCATGATAATGTTGCTGTTGCTGATGCGAAGTCCGCTTGGAAGGAGAGCGCAGAGAAGTTGCTGATTGCGGCCGGCTCGACGCCATGGAGACGGAGCTCTTCTTGGGCATTGTGAGGCGCTCTTTGAACGAGAGAAATGAATCAGAAGCGCAGTTTCGTGCTGTGGGTTCAAAATCTATTTATTTTCTCATAAGCCATACAACCATTGGTGGAAATAATGGTAGTGATCATAGCGAGGGTGCCAGGATTGAATCCCATTTTTGACTAATGGTTGATCGAATACAGACATTTCGGTCTTTCGCACTTCTGATTGGTTAAAAATTGCGAGCTGCAATTTCAAATCACTTATCATCCTTGCTTCAAGTTTTAATTTAGCCGCAGATAAGTACCTCTTTAAATAAAAAATACTAATAGTAATACATATATTAAGCCAGCAAAACTTTTTATGCAAAGAATCCTACTATGCAAGGTTTGGGAACTTTGGCGTCGATGTGGACCACCCACTATTCCCAAGTTTTTCGCGCGCTTTCCTGTTTCTTTTGTTGTCGCTCCAAAGAGCCACCCCCTTTTTCCCAATCTCAAGAAGCGTCATATTCCTAATAGCAAAAAAAATATTTCCAGCCTAAAGCTAACAACCCGCATCGCAAAAGGGCAACCTCCAAGTAAGTTCAACCATTATATGATGGCGTCGTCTGAAGCCATCGCACCGCACGACCCGAGCGCCGCTGTCTGCGTGCTCAAGAAGTACAGCACGTGCTCGGCCGTGGACAAGGAGCGCGTGCTGCGCTGCGAGCGCGCCAGCTGCCCCAAGTTCATCCACCGCTCCTGCTCGCTGCGCGTGACCGAGCCGTTCCGCGACGACGCCGAGCCCTTCCACGTGGTGTGCGGCAAGCGCTGCTTCAACGCGCTGAGCAAGGGCGCGGCGGTTGCAGCACCGCCGCTCAAGCCCGACGCCAACAACACGGCCGGCAAACCGACTGCAACGCGCTTGAGCCCGAACGAGCGCAAGAAGCGCGCGCCGTGGAGCAGCGACGGCCCGACACCCGAGATCAACTCGCTCGCGGTACTGCTCGAGTGGCTGCGCGACCCGAAGAACTACGCGCGCTGGGTGAACAACGGCGAAGAGTCCAAGTACGAGACGAAAGCGGCGATGGCGGCGCAGATCCTCGCGCAGATCAAGGCCCGCGGCGTCGACACGGACCGCAACCCGAACGACGTGTTCGCCAAGATCTACCAGCTCGAGAAGAGCTTCGCCGAGGCCTCCGAGTGGCTGCGCGAGAACCAGGATACCGCCATGGACAGGACTCGGCTCGTCGAGGGGGCGAAGAGACGCTGCACCTACTACTACGAGCTCGTGGACTCCATGGGAGTCGACCATTTCAAGGGCAAGAGCGCTGGAGGCGCGTCGACGTCTGCTTCGGGTGGCACCCGCAAGCGAGGCGCTGCTGCTGCTAATGATGAAGCGGATGCTACAAAGAGACAGCATGTGGGGGCGTCCGGACGCGAGCTCCGCCCGAGAAACGTCGAGATGAACAACAGAGCAACCACCAACATCCAGGCGACGATCGCCGCGCGCATCGCAGCAACCAAGAAGGGACCAGAGACGCCAGAGAAGGCGACGACGCCGACGACCATTACCCCCGTGCTGATGAACCACTCGTTCCTCAAGGCGACGAGCAACACGCTCGCTCCAAAGAAGCCGAGCCAAGAGACTGTCAACGCAGCGCACATGGCTGCGCTCAACGCCTCGTTCCTGCTGGCGAGCACGCTCGCTGCTGCCAACACGCAGCCTCCGAAAACGACTTCGACGTCAGCGTCCACAGCCACGACCACGACGACGGCGATTGTGACCGCGACTCCTGCGAACACCTCTTCGTCCGCTTTTGGCGGCTCACACCGACAAACGACAGGCTACTCGTCGTCCTTGCGACCGAAGCCGGCGATTCTGGGCACCACGGCTGCTGGGCTTGCCGAGTTGAATGCCGCAAAGGCCAAGCAGTCGGCCGCAGCCAAGGCGGCTACGGCGACGTCGACATCGTCGACATCCTCAACTGCTGCGAACGCTTGTACTGTGACGACGCTGGCAACAGCAAACTCACCAGCGTCAGCGACCAGTGCCAATGCCAATGCCAGCGGCTCTCCCGGTGCGAACCCTCCGATGGGCTTCAGCACGTCGATGCTGCAGGTGAACAACTCGATGCTGCAGGCCACGGCCGAGAAGCTCCAGGCGGAGGCCAAGATCGCGACGATCACCGCCAACACAGCGCTGCTGCGCGCACGGAAGACGCTCCGCGACGAGGGCATCCCGCAGACAGAGATCGACGCGGTGCTGCCGCTGGCGCGCCATTAACACAAGCCCTTCTACACACTCACTCACCCCCTGTACGCACTCTTTTTTAGCATCAGCGAGCGAGTCCAAAATCTATACGTGCTGCTCATTTCATCTTGTGTCCGTCTGCATTGCTGTTGAGTGTTACATTATTAGTACCTGCGTGTCTGTACATCATCTGCAATTTGGACGCGTTCAAGGATCTGCGATGGAAGTGATGGCTACAGTTCCAAGCATGAGCAGCTCATCTGTGTGTGTGTCTGTCTGTTCAGATACAAAAAGACCAAGAGAGCGAGAGAGGGGAAAATGGTGCAAAGCTGGTACAGTGGCTCTCAAAATGATGATGCGCTCGCTCAACGAACGACCGAACACGAGGGAACAAGAGAAGCTCCAGGCTCCAGACAGCATACCATTATTTGTGAGAGCGAGAGCGAGATTACGCAGCCGGCGCCGCCATAAGAGACCAAGAGCAGCGCGCGCCGCATACACACCCGACGGTGCAGAAGACTAAGGAAGAGCCCTTGCACGATGCGAGGACCAGCGGCGACGGCGATGACCGTTCTCCTGGGATGGGGAGTGGACGGCGCCGAGATCGCTTCCATGGGGACGCTCGTGAGCTGCCCACTGGACGGCGGTGGCTGTCTGTGGATGGGGAACAACGGCGACGCGGTCGATGCCCATACATTGCAGAGGTTGCTGCTCGCAGAGACGGACATCGGTGACCTGGACCAAGACGCTGCGCTCCGCAACCTGCAGACGCACATGGCGTACATTGAGCAGGTCCATCGATACGCGCAACGCGTGGGGCACGCGTTCTCTTACAGGATGGGCGTCCACGAACGCCACTTGCTGAGCGCGAGCGACGCCACAATCGCGAAGAACCGGCCGTACCTGCCCGAAGCGTTCGTGCACCGAGAGATGAAGCACAGCGGGTCGCGCATGGCGGTGCGCCAGCTTTCAACCATGGCTGATGCCGTCGGTTCCAGCAGCAGTAGCAGCAGCAGCTCTTCGTCGTCGACTCCGACGGCTCTCAACTGGTGCACGTCCGGGAACCCGCAGAACCGCAGCGTGTGCTCGGGCGTCAAGAGCCAGAAGAACTGCGGCAGCTGCTGGGCGTTCGCTGCATCTGATGCCATCGAGACGGCGGTCGCGATCGCCGCGAACCAGAGCGTCGCCGTCGCGCTCGCGCCGCAGCAGTTCCTCTCGTGCAGCAAGCGCGAGACCGAGCAGACGTTCACGTACTGCTGGGTCGGCAGCGGCTCGCAGAACAGCGGCAATGGCCCCACGTGGGCGTCCTGGATGGGCGTGACCATGCGCTGGAGGTCGGTCAACAACGGGTGCTCGGGCGGCATGACCCATGGCGCGTTCATGGACGCCGCGCAGCTGCACTACGGACTCGTCACGGAGCTCGAGCTGCCCTACGACGACAAGGTGAGCACCTCAACATCGAGTTCCAGCTCGGTTTCTTCAAATGCGACGTGCGTTCGCGCCTCGAACCAGACAGCGGCGGCGGCGAGCATCTCGGACTGGAAGCAGGTCGTCGGCAAGGACTGTTCGCTCAGTAGCGACCCGAACGTGCTGCTCAAGACCGCGCTGCAGATCCAGCCGATCGCAGTCGCGCTCAACGCGGAGTACCCGTTCGCCGACTACAAGGGCGGACTGTACAGCTGTCCGAACGACGGCAACCTCGCCTCGCAGAATGACGTGAACCATGCGCTCCTGCTCGTCGGCTACGGCACGGACGCGCAGGCGGGCGACTACTGGATCCTGAAGAACTCATACAGCAACTCCTGGGGCGAGAACGGGTTCATGAGGCTACTGGCGGACGACAAGGCGAATTGTGGGCTCAACCTCTTTCCGGTCGTGCCCACTGGCGCGAAAGCGGGCGCGGCGATGACGACGGTCGATGGCGGCGGCGAGAAGCTCTTTGTGGGCATGAGTCTTCGTGTGTGGCTCATCATCGCGATCGCGACAGCCGGGACCACCGTCGTGCTCACGATCGTCGGACTGATGTGGTCCACCAGACAGCGCGCTGCGATCCGCGCGCGAGCACGCAGCGGAGGGTACGTGAGATACTAACTCACCTCGTGGCCTCGCAAGACTCTTAGGGCAGCTCGAGAGAGCTAGAGCCTCCCCTCGCTCAGGTGAGATCCAATTTTCGTGAACAGCGATCAGATCGCACATGAGACCATGAATTGAATGCTGCTTAATAAATATTGTACATCCGCTTTGAAGGTTTAGAAAGCAAGAAACTTCGTAGGGGTCGTCACAGCGGGCAGAGCCAACGCAAGCGAGTCGTTTAGCGGCCAGTGAACGTCACGCGCTCGCGAAATCTAACGCACAAGTCGACAAATAGTGGATAGAAAGCGTCTTCTGGTCAGGGCGGCGATTCTCGAGTGAAAAGATCGCGATTTTGCTAGCAGTTGTCTTTGGGTCGACACCACTGTCAGCAACCTTTAGATTCAATTCAGTTGGCCTGCCGCTCGAAGCAGAGGATGAGGCCAAAACAAAACCGGTGTTTCTATGAATATGGGGCTCTTTGCATCGTTGGCTGACCAGACTCGGACGTTCGCGCCATCTGCACACATTGCATGATAGCTATGTGCCTACCGAATGGGCTAGGCTGTGCGAAGTAAGTGGCTCAATAGCCTCCTTGCGATCTGTGGTCTTTTGGCAGAACCAACCGCATGGAACGCAAGCGAGGAGGAAGACAAGTCAATGTAGATATTGAATAGCCGGTCCTATTACCATATTACCACACTGGTGGTAGTTGCTAGCTAATGCATTGCTCTTTCATACAATGTATTGTAAATCTGAGTGGGTTGGTTACACATTCGCTGCGGCGTAGTTCTACTGAACTGCGATATGCGGCGACGAGATGGTGAAAAACGAAGAAGACAACGAAGACGTAGAGAAGAGGCTCGTCCCGCAGGTGTACTGCTGCTGCTGCTGCTGCTGCTGACGCCACTGCTCGTGCTTGGCCACTGCTCGTGCTTGGCCGCGAGCGTCAGGCGCCGGACGCGGCCTTCTTCTTCGAGCTGCAGTTGGCGCGCGGCCTTCAGGAACTGGATCTTCGATCCTCCCCCGAGAATGATGGTCGCCTGATAAAATATTCAGAATTCCGGCAGGAAATCTTTTGGGTGGTGGTCTTGCCTGCCTGCCTTGCTTCCTCCATCTGTCATCATCATTGCCAGTCAAGAGAATCGCCTGCCCTTTCCCACCATTTCCCAGCCCGAGTCACTCGACAGTCCTACTCTACCCACCCAGACAAACAAACCCCAGCAGCAGCAGCAGCAGCAGCAGCAGTACAGAGAGAGCCCAGACGCACACAACACCCACTCACACAATATGATCTGCCGCGGTCCGCCAAGCGGCAAGAGAGAGAGAGAGAGGCAACGGCGCAGCGCCAGTCAGTCTCCTGTCTGCCTGTCTGTCAATCTGCGTCTGCAAGCAGTGCTGCCGATGCGCAGTGCGTCCCACCCATGCAGCAGCACGTCGTGAGCACTTCGTTCGCGATGCACTCAGTGATCGACCGACTGACTGGCTGACTAACTGACTGACTGACTGACTCTTGTCTTGTGCTGCTGGTCGCTAGCCATCACCAGCAGCACGCAGCAGCACGCAGCAGCACGCAGCAGACGCCGCCCATCAAAGAGCCCCAACCCGTTCGCGTCCGCTTTTTTCGCGAGCAGGAAAGAAGAAGAAGAAGCTTTGACAGCGCCGCGTCTCACAGCCCCGACGAGCATCGGCGGCGCGACCAGCGCCACGTGAGAGCCACAAACGATCTCTCTTCTCCGACTGCTGCGCGCTCAGCCAGTTTTCAGTCTGACACCCGCCAGCCAGCAGCAACCAGCCAGTAGTAACCAGCAACCCCCACGTGCACACCCACGCACTCCACCAACCAACCAGCCAGCAAGCATGTCCGGACGCGTCGCGTCGCTCATCGCCCGATTCGAACGCAAGGCCGCCAGCGCTAATATGACCAACGCCCTCGCCGCTTCTCCACGCCCGAGCGAGCAACGTACCGCCACGAGCGCCGACCGATCGGTGCTCGCCCTCGCCCGAGACTACGACAGCCGCCGCCGCCTCGCCGTCGCTCCCGTCACCGTCGCTGCCGTCCCTAGCACTATCACTGACACTGTCGCTGACACTGTCGCTGTCGCTGTCGCTAACGCTCCTGTCGCTCCTGTCGCTCCCGTCACCGCCACCCTCGACGCCCAAGTAGAGCAAACCGCGCCGCCGCAACAGCAGGAGGCAGCAGTGGACCGCTCGCCGTCGGAAGTGCTAGCCACCCCAGCGACGGCAACGGCGACGACCTGCTCGCCATCGACTACGCCGACCACGCAAGTCGCGGACACGTCACAGCATGCGTCAACGACGCCACTCACACTTGCGCTGGACGAAGTCGACGTCAAAGTTGATGTCAAAGTCAACAGCGTGCCAGCCAACTGCGCTGACGAGCATCAGGCGGCAGAAGCACCAGAAGCACTCGATCCAGTCGATTCGATCGATTCAACCAAGTCATCGGAGCCCGCTGAACCCGTCAAGCGACCCGCAGCGATCGAGTCTACCGAGTCGGCCGAAGCTGAGCCAGTGGAGCCAACGTCGTCAACACCGGCACTCGAACCAGCGCCAGAATCAGCACTTGACCCAGAGCCAGTGACAGCATCGACCGGCTCGGCTTTGTCTTCGTCCGTGTCGGCAGAGCAACCTTCCTCTCCACCCGCGACTGCCGCCATCGCTACCACGGTCCCGACCACGCCGCCACTCTTGCCTGCGGTCTCGCCTTCGACTGCGTCGACCTCAGCACCAACGTTCGCAACGCACAGTCGTCCTTCCCTACGAGCGCGATCCGCCTCGTCGTCGTCATCCTCATCGTCACCGCGGTCCTCGTCCAAGCCACAGCCGAAGCCGAAACGCGCAAGACCAGCAGCGACAGCAGCAGCGGCAATCGCAATTGCGACTGGACCAGGACGAGCGCCGAGAACGACAAGCACAACACCAGCAGCGACAACCACTGTCACGGCCGCAGCAACGGCAGCAGCCACGACACCAGTCGTTGTTCTGACGACGACCTCCACCTCGTCCACGTCCACCTTCGCCGCTCGCTTCGCGCACGTCGCACCCAAAGTGTTCCTGAAGACCGCGCGCCAACTGCAGCTCGAAGAAGAAGGCCGCGTCCGGCGCCTGACGCTCGCGGCCAAGCACGAGCAGTGGCCAAGCACGAGCAGTGGCGTCAGCAGCAGCAGCAGCAGCAGCAGCAGTACACCTGCGGGACGAGCCTCTTCTCTACGTCTTCGTTGTCTTCTTCGTTTTTCACCATCTCGTCGCCGCATATCGCAGTTCAGTAGAACTACGCCGCAGCGGATATTTAATCAAACCACAGAATTGTTTGTGTCGTACAAATGTATGGAGGAGCAATATATCTAGCATTAGCAACTCCGACTGACTGACCGTTGATTGTGTCTGCGCATCTTATCGCTTTCTGGTCACTATGGGCGTCACAATCGCTCGATACAGATCGTAAGGAACTACAGTACTGAAAGACAGCCCATTTGGCTTACTGCTGCGTGGATTGCAGCTCCAACCCAGCACCAACAGCAGCTTCGTTACTGAGCGGCAGGTCCTACGAGATCAGCTAGATGGCAGTGCGACCGAGCAACCTCTGCGGATGTGCGCAATGACGTTCATAAGCGTTTAGAAAGGATTCTTCATGCATTTCATCAACGTCTATTTCCAAGTCAACCGCCATCAAAGCAAAGTGGAGCCAACGATCTGTCTCTGCTTTGGTGTATGTGTAGCCACTTTCCCCCAAGAGCTTCTCAAAAGCACCATGAAACTCGATTTGTGAAAGTGGCTACATTTAGTGACCTCTAAGTTCGCTCGTCAGGCATTCAACCCAAACTGAACTTAACGGATCTGTCCACCCACATCCTTCACTCCATTTCAAATCTGAGCGAACGAACGGATTTGCTGACTGAACATGGCCACTCCTTCATCGTCATCTGCGCGTGTGGGCGCGTCTTCGTCTCTGGCAGGATCGTCGTCACTGCAGTCGTCCCTGCGGCCTCTGACGTCCGCTGCGGTCGTGTGCCGTCAGGTCGCGAGCCTCGAGCTGCCGCATGTTGTCGCACTCGTGAGCGACTTCCTCGACTTTGGCGTCCCGCAGCACTGGAGCATCGCGCGCGCCTGCGAGCGCAACCACCTGCGCCTGCTGCAGCGCCTGGTGGCGCGCTCCTACATCAACTCTTCCTCTTCGTCACCATCGGATGGTGGTGGTGCTGATGCTGACGGCACAACCGCAGCAAGCATAACAGCCAACCCGCTCTACCGAGCGCATCTGTTCAGCGACGGGCTCGTGTTCGCGGTGCAGAACGGCAACATGGAGATGGCGCAGTGGCTCTGCGCGAACGTGCGCTCCCGTCACACGAGCTTCCTGTGGAAAGCCATGAAGAGAGCGGTCAAGTGCGGCAACCTGCGCTTCCTGCAGTGGGTCGCGCTCATGTACCATCCGGATGTGGTCTGGAGCCCCAAGTTCATGGACTCGGCCGCCAAGTACGGCCACTTGGACGTGCTCGAGTGGCTCAACGTGCAGCCCCGCTACAATGTCAGCATCGACCCTGCTAATGACTGCGTGACCGACAGGGCGATGAACGAGGCGGCGCGCAACGGCCACGTCGCGGTCGTCAAGTGGCTGCTCGAGCACTACTTTGTAGACTACGTGCCGGACCAGGCGCTGCGGCACGCGATCGTCGGCGGCCACTTGGAGATCGCCAAGATGCTGCACGAGGAGAGCGGGTTCATCGACGACCTCGATCGCATCGACCAGTGCGGCGCGAGCGGCAACCTGGACATGGTCAAGTGGATCTTTGACGAGAACATCAAGTACGACCTCACGGACGCCATGGAGTACGCCGGCGGCGCGGGCCATCTGCACATCCTCCAGTGGCTGCACGAGTTCAAGGGCGAGACGAGCTTCAGTCGCGCCATGCGGGCTGCAGCAGCGAACGGACACTTTGAAGTGATGAAATGGCTGCATGAACAGGGAACCGAGGGCTGCACGCACACGCTCATGGACAACGCGGCGGCTGGTGGGTACTTGGAGATTGTCAAGTGGCTCCACGCGAATCGAACGGAAGGCGCTTCACGCGAAGCCATGGACAGCGCAGCGAGGTACGGGTATCTGGATGTGGTTCAGTGGCTGCATGAGAACCGCCAAGAGGGGTGCACGATCCAAGCGATGGGGTATGCGGCGTGGAACGGCCACTTGGAGATCGTCAAGTGGCTCCAGGAGCACCGCAGCGAAGGCTGCACCACGGACGCGATGGACTTTTCCAGTACGCGCGGCAATCTGGACGTGATCGAGTGGCTGCACGAGAATCGGAGCGAAGGGTGCACCACGAACGCGATGAACTGGGCGGCAGCGCAGGGTCGGCTGGTGGTCGTCCAGTGGCTCCACGAGCACCGCAGCGAAGGGTGCACGACCCAGGCGATGGACACTGCCAGCTCGGTCCAAGTGCTCCAGTGGCTGCACGAGAACCGAACCGAGGGCTGCACGACCAAGGCGATGGACAATGCCGCGTACAAGGGCGACTTTGACATGCTGCTCTTTCTGCACATGCACCGGACGGAGGGCTGCACGTTCGAGGCGGCGCGTCACGCCGTGAACGGCAAGCACTTTGAGATCCTGCGCTGGCTGTGTGAGAAGTATCCCGAGCAAGTGAACGCCGAGGCGCTGAGACGCAGCTACAGCGATGATGCGTATGTGGCTGCCGTGCTGGAGCAATGAGTGAGCTCTTCGTCAAGATGAGATCTTGCTGAGCTTTACCACGATCTCGAAGAGCTACGGTTAAAATCACTGGAGCATCCAACATAGAGGGAAATCATTATGCACATGTCATTGGCTAATATTCAGAATTTACTTAAATCAAGCGATATGAGTGGATGAAATTACTCTTCTATATTTGTCAGGTTGGATGTTCCCTCCCCAACAATCAGCAGAAGACAAGAAGAGAGACAAGAAGAGCAAGACAAAGACGAAGACGACGAGCATAGAGAAATGATGGCGCGCGCCGATGGAGACGACGACAACGCCGCAGACGCGCCGAGCGGCGGCGAATTCACGCGCAAGTGGACCGAGCGCGAGGAGGCGGCGCTGATCGCGTACTGGCGCGAGAACGTGGCCAAGTACGCGACCAAGACCAAGCGCTTCTTCTACGACGAGGCGGCGCGCATCCCAGAGCTGCGGCAGAAGACCACGGCGCAGATCAAGTCCAAGTGCTTCGACACGGAGAAGCGGTATCGCGACACGAACCACATGTTGCGCGCCGCGGGCGTCGAGGTCTCGGACGGCGCCGACCCGGACGCCAGCCGCAAGTGGGTGCTCAAGAAGTTCTCGCTCTACTACGACGTGCACCCGTTCCTGGGTCCGCGCGACCCATTGTCGAATGGCCTCACGGGGGAAGATGCGCGGGGCATCAATGGCCAGGTCGGATCCCCAGAGCCTCCAGCCGCGGGCGTGCGATCTTTCGTTGCGCCGGCTACGGGTAAGAAGCGCGTGCTGAACGGCCACGCTGCGAATGTGGAGTCGTCGACGCCGCCGCGTGTGGTGTCGAAGCGCCACCGCGCCGAGATCGAGCGCTTCGTCAAGGTGAACGAAGAGACGGTCGCGAACGCAAATGTGAACACCGCCGCGAACTCTAACGATGCACCAGCTGGAGTTCCAACCACCAATGGCGCTTCCTCGTTACCATCGTCTGGTGCGAACGCGGGAGGCAGCAATTCGAATCAGTACGCGCCGCACGTCCAGGAGAACAGCGCGATGGTGGAGGCGGCGACCGAGAAGATGCGCGCCGAGGCGCGACTCGCGACGATCCGCGCGAACGCCGCGCTACTGCGCGAGCGCAAAGCGCTGCTGAACGAGGGCATCTCGGTGGAGGAGATCAACGCGCTGCTGCCGCTTGAGCCGCCGAGAGTCGTCTAGGAGGCGTGTGTGTGTATGGGGGCATTGCGCAGATTGTGCATACATGTGTGAAAAGATTTTTTGTGTGGGATATTATATCCGATCTTTCCTATTCAGCCCACTTGCCTGGCATTCTAAAGATCTTTCCTCGCAGATCTTCATGGCGTGAACCTATTTTTGGTGTTGTGTGAAGGCTCAGAACAGCGACGCTTTATATAAGTAGCACTTGCCCACTTTGCGACCTGCCTGCATCCACTGCTCACTTCTACAATCGACTGCTGTCTTCTACGCGACTCAACTTTCGGTCGCCATGTCGTTCTACCTCCTCAGCGAGGGCCTCACGTGCGTACTGTTGTCTATCTGTCTACCACACTCAACCTGAGCTGATGCCTCTCAGTGGTGTCATGCGAACAGAAGATCTAAATTTGCTTTCTCTGTGTGTGAAATGCGTGTACTTGGGACAGCTTCCTGGGCATCTTCTCCGGCGCGTACGAGTCGCTCAAAGTGCTCTCGCGCGCGGAAAAGGGTATCGAGACCTCCACGTTGAGCGGCATCCTGGAGTTCTGGTTCGTCGAGCCTACAGTCTGGGTCCTACCGTGCAAGCTGGCATGAGAGAACTGAAATCTGCGCTTGGCTCTGCTTGTGTGCGTTTCCTGCTACTTCTCTCAGGGTCGTGCTCGCGGTGACGGCGGTCTTTGAGCAGTACGTGGAGCTCTTCGTGTCCTGGTTCCCGTTCTACTACCTCTTCAAGTGCATGTTCCTCGGACTCCTGCTGCTGCCAAACACCAAGGTCCGTCGTGCGCGTAGGCGTTTACGCTCAATCCTATGCACTACTGTTTGGGATTCGCTCCATCTAACGAGTACTTGTATGCTTGCCACAGTTTGCGCATGTGCTCTTCGATGGTTTCATTGTGCCTGGGGTGGCGACGCTCAAGTTCGAGTTCGACGCGAACGTCCAACCGCTGCTCGAGGCGCTCGTGCTCAAGTGAGACCAACTGAATGGCGTGAAATGCGTTCACCGAGTTGCCTTCTAACCGATGTTTTCTCTCTCTTATTTGCCGCAGACACGGCCACTGGTTCCACCAGCAGCTTCTCGCGCGCTCGCTCCAGCTTTTCTGCGACCAGGAGCTCCTCGAACTCGAGCGCGAGCTCCAGGACAAACTCACGGAAGTCCGGGTAAGCGGTAGACGTGACCGATCACAATCAACCAGGGACTCACAGTTTTATTGGAGGTGCTGAGCTTTTCTATTTCTTCTTGCCTTCACACTTTTAGGATGAGCAGCGCGGCCGCCGTCGTCGCCTCACGACGGAGAAGCAGCACGCCACCATTGAAGGAGGAGCCAAGTGATCGATCACTCACAATGTTGGATCAAGACGTTTTTTGTATCCAAACTCTGCATTACAGTTCATATCGAACCTTACGAAACCCAGAGCTTTTTCTTTGGATCTTCTACTACGCCCTGACACCACATCGCTTTGCTATCCGCAGCTGCCTTTTGTATCTTGGAAGTCTTGCTCGCCAATACCAACAAACGCGCACCGCACTCACGGGTTCAACGTCGTGTTGAGCAGACTGCTCTTGCGTCCACTCTTGCTCTTCTTACCGCTGCTGCTCTTCGGCTCCTTCTGCTGCTTCTGCGACTTGCTGCTTCCGGCATTTGACACCGGCGTCGCGATTGGGATCACCACCACTTCTTCGAGCTGCTGGTGGTGGTGTCCACCGGAGCCGGACGCTTTCTTGTGGGACGAGCCGTACGATGGCACGAACGCATTGTTGATCGTCTCGTCGTGCTGCGACGAGAACCGCGGCGCACAGCAGCCCACGAAGAACACGATCATCGCGGTGAAGCACGCGGCACAACCTGCGATGAGCCCAAAGAGCCCGCCTGCCATGCCCAGGTCGAGGATGCCCATGATCAGCAGGTAGCCGCCGAGTCCACGGTACGTGTAGAGAAAGCCAAAGTACTTGCGCAGAAACTCGTCCGTGTACCGGAAGCGGCACTCGAAGAGCAGCAGCAGCAGCGCAAAGAGCATCACGTAGAGCGCCACGAGCGTCGCTGGCACGTCAAGGAAGAGCAGCGACGTGAGGCTCCCGGCACCCGCGAGCATCTAGATCACGGCGGTGATCACGTTGAGAGTGCGCACCGCGCTGACGAGGTACGTCACGTTTTCGCGCTTGACTTGGAAGTCGCTGGACGTCATGGTCTCTCTTGCTACTGAAGGCGGCGGCGGGGTTTCGCTGGAGTCGTCGGAGTTGAGCTCTGCGTTTGGATGGGTTTGTTTGAGGTCTCCAGATGGAGCTGGTCGTCTTGAAGCCGTTTGCAAAATGGCCGAAGTACTTACTAGACAGCTTGATCCAGAGAGAGAAAGAAGGAAGCAACAGCCGTCTACCTAAAGGTTTCAAGAACACAAGCAGCCAAACCTTGGGGTTGTTTTGCATGTCAGCGACCTTTGGGAAAACCATAAAGAGAGAGAAAAGAACCAGCAGCTCATGCACAAAAAGAGAGAAAATGGTTTCACTCACAGCCAGCAACAGAGAAGAACAAGGAGAAGAAAAAAAAGAACAGTCCATTGAAACAGCCTTCCATCCCACATACGCGCCTGTTGTTCACTTCGTTTTGCTGCTCTCCTTTCTCCTTGTGTCGCTTTGTTTCTTTTATCGTTCTTGTTTTGATTTCTCCTTGCTGTTTTGTTCTTGTTCGTCGTCTTGCGCTCGCTCCCACGTCATGCGCATCGCTCTGCTGGAATTTGGTCGAGTTTCTTCTCTGTCTTCGTCTGCACCGCAATCGCTTTCATTTTCCAACAGCAGCAACAACCGCCCAACAGCATCTCTGCTCTCTCCGTCGTCTTCTTTCCAGCACGCGACCTAGTGGTAGAAGTCAAAGCTCTTGTCTGCGCGCTTGATGGCGTTCTTGTAGCCCTTGTCAAAGTCCTTTGGCAGCACCACGTAGCGGTTCTTTCGCACCGCCTGGAGTCCCGCTTCCTGGCAGATCGACGCGATGTCGGCCGAACTGATCTTCTCTGGTCGGTTCACGTAGTCCTCCAAGTCCACCTCGTCGCCCAGGTTCATGTTCGCCGTGCACGCCTGGTAGATCAGGCGCTTCTGTCGTCGGTCTGGCAGCGGGAACTCGATCTTTCGGTCCAGGCGACCCGGACGCAGCAGCGCCGGGTCGAGCGTGTCTGCTCGATTCGTCGCCATGATCACCTTCACGTTCGTCGCCTGGTCGAAGCCGTCCATCTGGTTGAGCAGCTCCAGCAAGATACGCTGCACTTCGCGATCTGCGCCGGTCTGCGCATCGAAACGCTTGGTCGCAATCGCGTCGACCTCATCGATAAACACGATCGCGGGCGAGTTCTCCTTCGCGAGGCGGAACACGTCGCGCACCATGCGCGGTCCCTCACCGAGGTATTTCTGCACAAACTCTGAGCCCACGACACGGATGAACGACGCCGTGGTGGCGTTCGCGACCGCCTTCGCGAGCATCGTCTTGCCCGTGCCAGGAGGGCCGTACATGAGCACGCCACGCGGCGGGTCCACACCGATCTGCTTGTACAGATCAAAGTGCGTAAGCGGCAGCTCGACAGCTTCGCGCACCTCCTGCTTCTGCACGTCCATGCCACCAATGTCTGAGTAGCTCACGTCTGGACGCTCCGACATCTGCATCATCTGGATACTCGAGTCCGACTCGGGCGGAAGCACGTCCACGACCGCATGCGAGTGGCGGTGCAGCGCGACCGACGAGTTCGGCTTCAAGCGCTCGCGATCCAACGTGCTCAATATCCGCACGTAGTAGTTGGAGCCGGCCGTGGAGCCCACGATACCGTAGTTCGCGTCGACCATTTCGAGGAACTGGCCGATCACCAGCGGCACCGACTGGATGCGCTTCACCTCCTCCTTTGCGCGGATCAGCTCACGCTTAAGGTTCTTCATCTCGTCCTTGATGTATCCTTCCTATATAAGCCATTTAAACAGGTGATATCCGTACTTTTTAGTTAGCAACTTGAAGAGAAACACGAGGAAAGAGCATGGTTAAACGGGATGTACCTGGATATCCAAGAACTCCAAGTGGCGCTCCAAAGACTTGAACTTTGTGTACATGTCCGTCTTGCTCTCCTGTTATTCGGCATTACCAAACAGCCCACAATCATGTTAGCATTGCATCATTAGTTCTCGAAGTATCAACTAGCGACGTTTCCTCTAATCCACACAGGCAGGCAGAGCGAGAGAAGCACGCGCACACAATGTATACAAGAGCCGAATACACATGCGAGAGCAGTGGTGTGAGCGTACAATGGTGGGCGGCAGGAGCGGCTCTTCGCCCAGCGCCGTCGCGTGCAGTCCGATCTCCTCCATGGCGCTTCCTTCCTTCCTTCCTTCCTGTGTTCGTAGCTCTTCCCCAAACGAAATCTTCTTGCTGAAAAGCAAGGGGGGGATCTTGCTTGCGATTCCTCTTAAAGTCGCAGGAGCTCTCTATTAAAACTCGGCGCCGCCAAAAACCGTGTTTGTGCAAGATTTGTGGGTTGTCCCATTCGTCCGAGCCTTCACAACCGATTTGGCTCGGTTTTGTGGCCCAAATGTCCGCAGATCAAATGTCCCAAGTTGGGTATTTCTCTCCTATGTTTTTCCGAGCCAAAGCCGTTTGACCCATTCGTCCGAGTTTTTATA
>JAASFI010000482.1:0-26241 GCA_023333705.1 Globisporangium viniferum | reverse complement strand
TCGCGCCGTGAGTGAGCCGTACTTGGACAGACCAGCGGCAGGGATGGTGGCAGCGCGTGGGCTGGAGGCGGCGATCGTGTCCAGCATGATGATTTGAGTTTGAATCGGTTGTGTTGTGGTGTCTTGGTGAATTTGGTAATGAGCTCTTGTTTGAAGTTTGGATGAGAGGATACAGTTGCAGCCTGTGGAGCAGAGAGGGCGTCCATTGAACAAAAGGAGTGGTAACGGCATCTCTCCACTTGTAACGAGCTGTACCGGCATTTTGCAAAGACGCGCGGCCGCGTCTTTGCTCTCTTGTCGTGCCTTGATATCGGCAAACGTTGTTAAAATTAGACCAATGGGTCTGCTCTGTTTCAAACGAAGATTCATGCAGATATTCTGCGAGGTCACACTAGAAATCCAACAGACGGTGCGGTCAGTCGCAGACACAGATCACTCAACCGGCCACGGCACAACCATTTTGCTCAGCACTGCTGGCTGCTCCGAAGAAAGGAGGGGCTCCTCGCCCCAAGACTTGCCGCATACTTCTCCATAATACAAAATTGGTGGTTGATCACCAAGTAGAGCGTATGTGTGCAACACCTTAAGTGACAGCTAAATCACTCAAGCAATCCTGGATCAAACACAACGACTTAGAAAGAGAATATCATTGTCTCCCAGTTGGTTTGTCTGTAAATCGAAGTCCATCAAGTTTGCCTGGAAGGGCTCGCCACGCCACGCCCAACACTGACCTCCGGTTGGGGACTGCAGTTGCCGGATATAACGTGTCGAAGGCTCGGAGCGAATGCTGCTACTGAGCGACTCCTGGCATCATCATCTGAATTTCTCGGTCTACCAATTTCAGAGAATCACAATTCTCTGAAATTGGTAGACCGAGAAATTCAGATGTGCTTCCAACCAACCAATCGCCTCGTCTCTTTCAGTGCGCGAACAACTCTGCATGCACAACTCTCGTTTACGCAGTTGCCAGAAGTGGCAAGCGCTCTCTAAAATGAAAGAAAAAGTCTCGATCTGCTCTCTCGCCCATAAACGGGCCTTGTATATTTCCCAGACAGTCCCCACTTCACTACTGCAGCTGCTGTGACCAAAAGAGAAATGAATTCATGTTGGTCAAGTGTCTTCCCGCCCTGATCTGCGCGTAACAGATAAGAGGCGGGCTGCTGTTGCAGCGTGGAGTCGATCTTGTCCAGAATAGTCCATCCTGTCCGCTGTTGATGGCATATCAAGAGCGCAACTTGGAGCTGCAACTTTAGGTGGGGCGGCTGACTGAGTGCGCAGAAGCGCGATGCAAGCAGTGACGTAAACGAAGTCCTGTGAGGATTCGTTTTCGCTCATTCTTGGCTTCGGTCAACAATTTGAGTTGGGGTATTCCTGGTTCCTCACTCAGAGAGCGTTCTTAGCTTCTCTAACATCCCGAAAATGGGCCCTTTGTCGCTCGAATCTGCTGTTGAAAAGAGACCCTTGATCGCTCGAGTATGCTGTTGCCAACACCTACACACCGCTCTTTCGGATCGCAGCGCGGCCACTTGGATGCGTGCTTGCTCGGCAAACAAACGGAGAGAGCGTCTTCTTTTAGTGGCTCACATCGTCATCGACGTGGTTGATAATCGCACGGACCAGAGAATGTTTAACTCCCTGGTGGCAGTACCGACAGTGATGAGAATGGATCGGATTTTGGAATTCGCTGGGCTTCTGCAAAGAAAGTCAGCGCGTGAGTTCGCTGCCGTCCTGTTGACTCAATCTTTGCTCCGTGGGCCCTCTTCTCGTGTGCGCACTGTGTTACCCAGGACTGTTGAACAGAAGGGTTCATGGTGGCTTCAGCCCCAAAGAAACGCGCTTGTTCAGTGAAATTGGTAACGTCTCATTCCGTACAGTTCTGCTTGTGCATGAACAACTTTTGACACCGAACAGTCGATTGCGAACTGAAGGAGTGGAGAGCCTTTGTGTTCCACATTCGCTCATAACGGTTATGCTTGCACTAAAACAGACCGAATAGAGTGGTTACGGTTAGCTGGTACGATGAAGAGTAACCGATTTGACTGTTGGCAACGCCAACTGATTCGAAAGCTGCTTCGTCTGGTAACCGGATAACACTGTCGGGTCTCAACTCCTTGGAGCAAACAAAACCAAAACTGGTAGCATCAGGCAAATTGTGGTTTGCTCGGCTTCATTGACTGCCAAAGTACATGGAAGACGCGTCTCGCGTTCGACAGATTCTCCGTTGGAATCGCGTCTCGTACGCACACTCCCAACAGCAGCGTTTTGAACCTTACTGTCGCCAATCTACTGCTGTGAGGTGTGTGGGGAACCAGTCGCTCGCATGGAACCTACCACAATGTTGAATACAGTGGAAGTCCGAGTTTTGGTTTCGGTAACGTAGGTCGCGACCATTCCCATATTGAATACAGCTGTTTGTTTTTACCCAAGAGGGTGGACGAGTGGCGCTCTTGCTGATGTCGATTCAGGTGAACTCGGGAAGGTCTCGAAGGGACTCAAGTACTCGAGGTGGCCTCGCAGAAACAGCAATTCGTCTTCGTCCTGCGCCATCAGCTCCCACACGAGCCGGGAGCTCCACACGAGGATCGTGACGATCCGCTGGATCACGAAGCTCTGCATGCCGACTCGAATTCTGGTGCTCGCGCCCACCTGGTAGCTCAGGAGCTCTCTGTCTCGGAACGAGTTGTTGTTCACACTTGCGCAGTTGTCGGTAAACGGAGAAGTGTATTCGTGGTTAAGTCTCTACAAACAGCATCACTCTCGTTCTCTCTACACCTGGCCTTCACAACTGAGTATTCTGGAATGCTCGACTTCTCGAATGTGCTTCTCGAACACGCATCGAATATGTAGAGTCCAATCCATGCACACGGTACTCTCTCTCTATCCTTCTGTCTCAGTGTGCACGTGACAGGACGCGTGGTTGCTGCGATCGATCACCGCTGAGTGCAACTTCAACAGTTGTGCTCGTCAAAGATCAGTCTGACGATGGTGAGCGCGTTGGTCATCAGGACCGTCGCGATGACAACCACAAAGTACTTCTTTTGGAAGCGAAATTTCGCTTTCATGGGCGGAGTGAGCGCGTCCAGCGTCAAGATCCAGAGAAACCAGATCGCTGAGGCTGCAAACCCGATCGATCGAGGTACCCAGTGGACCATATCGCAGAGCCCAAGTCCCAGCGTGACGCATTGCTCCAGTGAGAACACGTAGTCAAAGTTGGCAAAGAGCGCTCGCAGGAGATCGATCTGGTAGTGCAGCGCAAACGTCGCGCATAAGACGCACGTGCAGACTAAGCCAGTCACTAGCATCAGAGTACTTAAGGGGCTTGGAGACGAGAACGAAAAAGAAAGAGTCGCCAGTTCCGCTTTTGCTTGATCGCTGAAGTACTTCGTATTGAGCCACGAGAGTCCCAAGGAACGGTCCGATGTACCCAACCACTCCACTGGCGTACAAGACGATCAAAGGTAGTACTCTCACAACAGGTTCACCGCCAAGTCTTTCACCAATAACTAGACCAACCGGCGTACGATTCGTGTTCATCGTGGCGTGTAAGATCGCCGAGAGCATGAGTGACCGGACTTCCAGGCTGTCCTGAATCTTTGTGAGGGTCTGGAAGCAGAGCGGTCGGCTGCGAAGACGTTGCCGCGATTTCGTGACTCGTGACAACCGAAGCGTGGCCTTCAGCACCACGCACGGGATGCTCTGGAAGCCGGCGAACGTCGGGTGGACCCGGGTTTTCTTGCGGAACACTTTCTTCGTCACAAAGATTGCAATGTTGGTCGACGTGAACATGACCACGTCCGAGCCGTCAACGCGCAGGCGCTGCACCTGGAAGATAACGTGGTTCATGTTGCGGATCTCACGGAGCACGAAGATCGCCATGAGCGTGATCACCGCGAGGATCACGGACACGACCGACTTGGTCGCGGTGGGGAACGTCCAAAATTGGCGTCGATCATGATAATCGACTGGAAGCCGAGCCATGATGTGAAGCAGATGCTCGCGCGGATGTCGCCGAGAAGGAACCCGATCAGCAGTGAATGCGCGGCATTGATCATCAAGATGAACCAGAACTCGTGGTTGTGCAGCAAAAGCCGCATGATGTCCAGCGAGAAGAGGCTCATGGCGCAGAAGACCATGACAAACCCAGCGGAACTGAGGACCACGAACGCGGACTGCAGTGGGGACCAGTCCATGAACAACGACGCGAAGAACAGAAGCGAGCCGATCTGGTAGAAGAGCGCGATTCTCTTAAAGTTCACACGCAGGAACGCCAGGTAGCGGTCGTACCCCGCTGAAGAGAGCACGCGGCTCGCGAATGTCCTGATCAAGTCGATTGGAGGGAGCTTCCGAGACAGCTTGAGCTCAAAGAAGCATGAAGACGCGTCGCTCTCTGGTTGTGGAGAAGATGGCTGTCGGGAAGGTAGCACAGCGACGCTACTTCCAATCCATGGCGTCCTGGTTGTGTCTGGAGGCTTCTGCTCTCGCTTGTCAGCCTGCGTTCGTGTTGGAAAACGACCGCTGCTTCCACGAGCTGGGTCCATGGTTCGGTCTTGATGGGCGCCTTGGCACTGGGTTGTACGATGCTGGCGAACAACGTTATTGTGATCCGGTTTTGTTGTGACGGCAGCATTCCAGATTATTAGGGACTGCGCAACCCCAGAAGAGCTTGGCAGAAATAGAGCCCCCTGACCGAAAAACGCCGTGAAGCTCTTCGCAAGTGTGTGCACTTACAATCAGTGCGGTGGGAACGATGCCAGGAGGTAGCCAGAGTCTACTTTCGAGGCGGACGCGCGCTCGAACTCGGCGTTCTGCTTGAGCTCCGTCGAGATCGCCAGGAGCTCGCGCACCTGGCGCACGAATCGCTTCTCGCCATCCGTGCGTCTCTTTATAGCCTTCTTTTTCTTCTTCATCTCCAGAGCAGACTTCACTCGGAGTGGGTTCGCTTGCTGTACCGCTGCACGTTCATCCTGCCGCTCTTTGGTAATCGAAGCCATGACTGGAGGAGGCTCCAAATCCTCAGGTGGTGAGTCCAAAAGCGTGGAGGTGCTGACTAACGTTTGATGATGGTTCTCAGTCGCAATAGAACCAGATTGGGTGGTGTGTCGCACAAAAGAAGCGATTGCCGAGTCTTCCTGTCGGTGCTGCTGGCTTGTGGTGGTACGAGTCATTTCTCGAACGATTGGGCTTGGAGTTTCCTTAAACCCTGCACGGCCGCTTTTGAAACCAGTACCAGCGTTGGTCGAGTGATGGGTCGTGAAATCAAAATCAATATCAAGAGCGTGATCCCTGGATGGAGTCATCAGTCCCCCTCCAGCAAGTGCGTCAGCATCCTTTGGTTCAGCCTTTTGGACTCGCACTTGTGCGCTCCGGATTCTCCGGCTGTTGTGGTACGAAAACGTCGCTGATTGGGATGCAGTGTTGACCTGCTCACGACGAGGAGAGGCGCCCGACCACGTGCTTGCTCCTGTAGCTGCTGCAGCAGCTGTCTTTGGGCGACGCTCGGGAGGGCGATGTGGACTCTTGTGGAGTGCTTGTTTCCTGGGGCTTTGCTGCTGTTCTCTATTAGCTCCGGCCTCGTAAGCGACACCTACGCCAACAGAGCCAGCTGGCTCGAATTGCTCTTCAACCGCGTCTCTTTGTGCGGCAGGCGCTTCCCATACGGCCTGCCAGGGCATACTCAGCTCTTGGTCGTGAAAAGACTGCATCTTTGGGATAAACGGGGGCCGCAACGGGTTCGTCAGGTGTCGAGAACCCCCTCCCGCCGCCACACCAGCAGCGTGCTCTGACGTAACCAATTGCTGGATGTACGGCGATTTCATCCACTCATCACGCCGGTTGTCGTCCACAAACTCGTCGAGATCTCGCTTCTCGTACCTGGGCTTTATGGATGTCGCTCGTGTGCTCGTCGCTCGCGGTTGAGTCCGATGCTGCGCATAGGTCCACGAGATCGCCAGCTGAGCTGTATTCGCGTCTTCTTGGGTAGTGGAGTGAACAGCGATCTCTGTGTCACTCGACCCTTTCGCCTCGTCGTTGGCGACCTCCCGCATCAGCTCTTCGATATATTGGGCAGTGCTGTAGTAATCGTCAGATGTGAGCGTACTTTCGCCAGTAGCGTTGCTTCGAACAACCTTCAGAGACGTGGCTTTGCCATTGCTCTTGAGCGTCCGTTCCTGCATCAGCGCTTTTCTCTTCGCCGCTTTCTCGTCTGTCGACAGCCACTTCTCTTCGTCCACCAGATTCTGCAGCGCGGTGTCATGCTCAAAGACGTCCGAGAAACGCTCGAGCAGCGCGTCCTCTTTTTTGTCGTCAAGCGCCTGCTGCGACTGCTTCTCTCGCATCTCCTGCTGCGTGGGCTGGAAAACAGCCATTTCCTTGAAAAACTCGCTCAACAGCGCCACTTTCGCGTCGATTTTCGCGATCTCGTCATTCCCAAAATGCTCAGCTGGGTAATTGGGAATGCCGCCGTCGATCAGAGCGACTGAACCTGAGGATGCCTCTGGAAGCACCCCTCTGCTGCTAGCCCCACCAGCGAACAGCTCGCGTTTCTTCTTGAAGCGCATGAGCTTCGCGATCACTTTTGTCTGGAATGACTCGGCATTTTTGAGAAGCCGAACCTGTCGCTCCATTGCTCGCGCGCGGAGAAACTTGGATTTCAACGTCTCGGCGGCTGAGAGCGACTTGACATTCGTCACTTTCGACCCTTCGAGCAAATCCGGAGGCAGCTGCGCGGTGATCTTCTTCTGGCGCTTCTTGCGCAACAACAGCAGACGCCGGAGGAGCGTTGCGCTGTTCAGAATACTACCAGCGGTACCTAAGAGATTAGCGGTTGTTGTCGAGTCGTTTGCTGCATCTGTTGCTTCTGGCGACTCGGCAGCATTATTCTGAGCATCTCCTGCTCCGTCACGCTTCGAATCCCCTCCACTAGAAAGATCACGGTCGCTATTGCTCAGCTCAGCGCTCGCTTTGTCTTCGTACAGAGCTTCAAAGTAGAACCCGTGGAGCGAAAAGATGTACAGGTAATAGAGCCCAGCGGCGGAAGACTTTGGACTTTGGGAGTCCGGACTGTTCTCGGCATTGGATTCAAAAATCCTCGACGGGTCGATGCCATCGAGAGACGAGTCTTCTGGCGCGTCGATCAGGATCGATTTCGATTCATTGGACCCGCTGACAGGAATCAAATGGCTGCTGGGTTAGGATCTGTGGAATAGAGATAGAGCTTTGTATAGTATGACGGCGGATTTGCGTACCTCAGGGTGGTGTACCATTGCTGCGGGAGTGTTGCCTGCATTTTCTGGACTCGAACGTTCGGCTTTGAGACGAACTCGTCCTGCGCCTTGGCAACAAAAATAAACGAATGCGCAGCCACTGCATCGGTGTTGTTGCTGGTATCCAACGGTGTTGCTGCTGACGCTGTCGATGACGGTGGCAGTGTCATCGCTGCCACGACAGCCGCCGCTCCTGCACCTCCTCCCGACGTGGTGTTCTGGATCAGCGAGGTTTTTAACGTGATCGCAGACGCGTTGCTGCGCTCTCGATGGTCGATGATGAACAACCGCGTGCTCTGGCGGTCGATCCGTCCGCAGAAACTCTTCTCCGTGCCGTACATCAACGGAAATGGCTCCTGGATGTTCGAAAAAAGCGTCAGGATCGGCGATGGTGCTGAAGATGTAGCTTGGCTTGGCTCTGTGTCTTCGTCTTCACCAAAGGTTGTGCTAGTCTGCTGCCGCTGCAGCTCTTGCTCACGCCCATCGATCAGGCGCAGACACGCGTACAAACTGAGCGTGCGCTGACTGACGCAGTGGTTCGGGATCAGCAAAAGCGAAAGCCGGTCCCCAAGATCCCGGAACGTCCAGAGAAACTGCTTCTCGAGTTCGACAAAGTGCGATTTGAGCGCGATCGTCTTCCGGCGGATGCTCGCGCAGCTGTCGCGCTCGCGGATCAGGAGCTCCGCGCTCGTCGAGAGCTGGAGCTCCGCTGGTCTAGGTCATTCAACACACATACCCACCCAAGAGGTTAGCTCTTGTGAAGAGAAGCAAAACCCACCGTCAGTTTTCGAAGTTATGGACATGCCTACTTTTCGTCCCCGAGCAGCACCATGAGAACCAGCGGATGCACTGAAAGCTTCGCCTATCGAGACTTGCATATTAGTCCGACCGCACGCTCGTATCAGTTCATAGCATAGAAACCAGCGTACGTACCTTGAGCTCGTAGTACTGCGCTTTCGGCCGCAGTTGGCACGGAGTCAGTCGCTCCAGTGGGATCTGACGCCACTGAATCTCTTCCTGGAACTCGCCAGGACGAGAATCCCCTTCCTCTCCAGCCAACAACAGATTCTGCTGCGTTGGGTCTCGATACAAAGGGAGCGTGACCTGGAGGCGCTTGGCCATGATCTCGAGAAACTCGAGGCAGGCTTCGACCGACCCACTCTATACAATACGCCAAATAAACGTGAAAAGGGTGGGTTCACCGGGCCACGCAATCTGAACTGGTTAGTACGTACCGTGCACGCGGTTGCGAGATCGATGAGCGAGATCGCAAAGCCCTCGTAGCTGAGTCCGTAGCTCCCGTACGCGTCGAACTCGCAGTCCTTCTGCCAGTCCCTCTCTGCCTGGTCCTGGGCTTCAAAACCAGGAAGACCAGGGAACAGCCAGAGCATCATCTTGAACGTGAACGCAAAGTACTTGTCTTGCTCCAGCTCCTTCCACTCAGGGATCTACAGAAAAGGCGAGAGAAGGGTACCGTGGATTAGCTTATGGCTCTCACAAGTTGTCCAAGTAGTTGACGAATTGCAGCTCCCATACATGTCTTCTCAGAGCCCCATCTGCAACGTTGTGATCCTCGTAATGGCCGCCAAAGTGCGCCAGTGGCCAGCAAACGTCCGTGATGAATCGCTTGATGCGCGGATCGAAGTACACGCCCACCACTCTCTCAAGAACCGCTCGCTCGTCGTCATCGTCTTCTTCTAACCTACTGGTATCATCGTCGTCGTCATCTTCGTTTGGTTTTACTTCTGTGAATCTGCTTGGACTGGAATAATTATCCTGCTGCTGGTGAGTCTTTGCTTGGAGGTCACCTTCGCTCGGTTCGCCACTGTTTTCACTACCACCAGCTTCAGCACTAGAGTCGACGTTCTCAGTACCTGCCTCGTGGAGGAAGCGCAGTCGTGGCTGGTACTTGGACCTCAGGAGTTCGTACCCCTGACGGGTGCGAATATTTTGGCGTCCGCGCTTCACTCGCCTCAGCAAGACCGCATTGAGGCACTCCTGCAGGTACTCCAGTTCCAGCAGCACTCTCTTCTCCGCGTCCTTGGTCTCCGCCATCGATCTCTGCCAAACTTTATATGTAATCAGCGCTTCATTCTCGAAAGCAGCGAGGGACAGCCGTCCGAAACCTAGCAGTAGCAGTCGGGCTCCTTAAATTAGAGCAGTCAATAACGACTCGTGTGCCGCTTGTCAATGCCGAAATGAAACACCTCGTCTCCGACTCGGTTTCGCTCTCTCAACCAATGAACTGAGAAGAGGGAAGAGACTTCAAATGGTGGGCACGGCTGGATTTGGTTAGGCTGCCAGCTCTAGAATTAGAGCGTCCTATTCGTCAATTGTGCTTTCTTCGTACCACGACTAACAGCAAGCTGTCGACGAAGCAGCTCGCACTTTGCGTTCGCTGGTGTTGCCTACCTGACGAGACGACCATGGTCATCGGCGACGCTGACCGCTCGAAGCGCAAGTTCGCAATCGTCCCGCACTGTTCGAGCGTACCAGTGGTGCTGCCGCCGCCGGTGCCGATTCCCTTTCAGCCCCGCTGCGTCGACGTCCCTCCTCTATGAATTCATCGTGTCACAAAAGCTACCGACGGTCAACCTCGCGAACACGCTCCTTTCCATGGGCTTTTCGTCGAGAAGTCAGGGATCTCGGACCAAAATCATGAAGCGACGACAGCGCGCGTTCGTGTGGCTTCATCAACTTGACTCACTGGGACTTTTCGTGGTGCTGCTTGCTGCAAGCGATAAAGTGCGCACGGACTAGCTCTCATTTGCATCACCAGAATGCTCCCCGTCATTGCAATGGCATTGTTCTTCTCGACGGACATCACCCGAGTGCTTACCGGGAAACTTCGAGTTTTGGTTTGATCTCGAATACACCGTCGTTCGTCAGATCCAGCATCGAAGTGCAACTACGCTTTCAACTCCAGCATCAGCTGCAAACAGCTGCCCGTCCAACGACAGCGCGAACAGACACTTCGCTCGTCATCGAGGTCCTTGATGAACCTGACGCCCCAACACATCCTGGTCCCACTCATGTTCTTCTTCAGGCCTTGGAAGAAGTGGCAGATCCAACTCTTGTACGCCGCACCTGTGATGGCGATGGTGCTTCTAGGTCTCGTGCCGCTACTGATGCAGATGTTTGACGACGATAGCAACCTTTTCGTCGATCACGTCGTTTTCGACATCCAGATGTCAGCTCCCCACGACTACACACTGCGCGTGAAGGCGGTCGCGCTGCAGCGCATCATGACGATCCTCTGCTGGAGCACATGCCTTGTCTACGGACTCGCCACGACCCTCGAGGAAGAGCTGTTGTTTATCCGCGGTTCCGTCGAGTACATGAGTCCGTTCGACGTGCTTTCAGGCTAGAGCAACGGTGTAGCTTCTATAAAGAACAACAGAGAACCGTGTCTGGTTAATGCGAGGCTGTGAGTTTTGCTCAGGGTACATACACAAAGAGCTTACGCGATGCCGGCCGAAAGCTTCACTGTTGCCGTTTTCTCTGCCATTCTTCATTCGGGTCTGTCTGAATTTTTTTTAAAGCGTTCGCAACCGTCCAGAGAGTGAGTGAGCTTCGAACCAAGTGCCTGTACACGACCAACCCACCCTCCAAGAATTACAGTGAGGGGTCCACACTGAACCGCCACCATATCACGCAGTTATCTGGATATCAGGGCACTGTCTGCAAGAACAGAAAAGAAGATGACGTCGGGTCTTCACTTTTAGTAGATTTTCTGAAACAAAGAGTACTGGTTAGTCAGCTGGCTGGCTAGAATGAGAGACAGGAAGGCAGGCAGGTGTCCCCTGTAGTTTCTCCTTCTTTTTTCTGTACCCGTGTTCTGTTGTCGTTGTTTAGCAGCTCTTCGTGCTGTTGCCCACACTGTCAGCAACTTACAACGACGAGAGCGACGGCGCGCTCAGCTCCACTTCGACAATCGCTTCAATCTCCACGGCGACGTTGAGCGGCAGCGCGTTCGTGCCGACCGCCGAGCGCGCGTGGCGGCCCTTGGCGCCGAAGATCTGCGAGATCGCGTCAGACGCACCGTTGATCACCTCCGGCTGCTGCGTGAAGCCGTCCACGCAGTTCACAAAGCCCGTGAGCTTCACGAAGCGCTTGATGTGGTCCAGGTCGCCCAGCTCCTCTGTTTATAATGCAATACATAGAGAACACGCTTGGTCAGGCGCTAGAATCTATAATAGACAACGCATCAGGCAGCCTGATGTGGAAACAAAGGGCGTACGCACTCTTGAGCGTGGCGAGCAGGCTGAGCACGACGCGGTGCGCCGCTGCGTAGCCTTCGTCCGGCGTCAGGTCCTTGCCCACCTTGCCGAGGATGAGTTCGCCCGACGCGGCCTGCGAGACGTGGCCCGCTGTTGAATGAACAACAACAGCAATAGAAAGACACCCACATGCATAACGCATAGAGAGAGAGAGAGAGAAAACAAACAGAGAAGTGAGTGAGTGTGACACCCAAGCACTCGTGACTATATGCAAAACGGATCAGCAGACGCGCGGCAGCGCAGCACGCACCGGTGAAGAGCAGGTCGCCCGAGCGCACGGTGTTGACGTACGTGCCCTTGGGCTCCGTGGCGGTCGGCAGCACGTAGCCGAGCTCAGCGAGGCGGTCGTCGATCTTGCCCATTTTTGTTTCTTGCTTCTTCCTTCTTGTGATCTTTTGGATTGGACGGATGTGCTCGGCACTGTCCCCAGTCAATCACTGTTGTTTTTATGTTATAAATGACGATACAATTGTTATTTTCAAAGTCGCACTTGAAAAATATGATGAGTTCTGGCTCGGAATTTCTATTATCAAGTCATTGCACGCTTTTTGGCTCGGTTTCCTGTACAAATAGCACGCGTTTGTTTGCCCAAACAACCGCAATTGGACTAAAATCACGATTCGATTAGACAAAAATCAGGTAAAACGATTAAAAAAATGTTCGTTAGTTATGGCCACCTTGTGTTATTAGTGGATTTAACCCTAACGTTGTTTCGGGGTTGCCACGGCTGGAGGCGAGCATCAGCATGAGAGAAAACTCAGAGAAGTGACCAAAAAACACGGGTAGGAGGGGCAGATGTACTCACCGAGAAACTGGTCCTCGAACCGGATTGCACAATTCTCTTTGTTCGGTCCGTGCCCGACCGCGCGCTCGGAATAGTTCGCAGAACCGTTGAGGGTTGTCCATCGGTCTACAATGCAAAACTGAACATTCGCAGGTTATGGGTACGTAGCAGGTTCTGCACACACAGAGATGTTGCCCTTACTTTATCGTGCATGCAGCCTTTGATCAGTCGCACGGCAATTCCCTGCATTAACATATGGGCTCAGCTGTAAAGCAAGTAGAAAGCAAGTGGAAAGATTATAGAGTCTCACCTTTGATATGAGGAGGCGAATTTGAGACCCGCTGTTCCACGCGGTGCCGTAGTCTGAAACAACCCGCACAGTCGCACCATGGTTGTACGCAGCAATGACGGCCTGTGCAAGCTGCAAGATAAACATTACATCATACATTTAGATAGGACAGAGAGGACAAATGTGGGGAGGACAGAGGACATACCTCTGGATGCGTAAATATATACATGCATATATCTATAGCTTCGAGAGCACTGTTGAGCGCGTCCAGGATCTTCTACAAGGATGCACCGTCGTCATCGAAGAACAGCACAGCATCTGGAACGTGACGAGCCCTCAGCAACCCCAACGCAGTAGTCTCCGAAACCTTCGTACCCAGTTCAATCTCTGCCTTTCGTACAACGTCTTTTGCACGCAGTCTGCCATTGGCAGTAACCCATCCCTTCATCTGAGCAGCTTTCTCGTTCGTCAGCTTCGGTGGCCTCCCTCTTGGACGCGGCGGCTCAGCTGCAACCTTCTTCTTTCTCTGCTTTCGCTTGCCCAAAGCATTTGCTGAGATGCTAAGGCGTCGCGCAACAGCAGCGGCCGTCTGGCCCGTTTGCATAAACTCCTCTGCTTGCTCGTATAACGTCTTGGACGCCATGGAACTCATCCAGCCTGCTTAGCCTGGGCCTGAGGCTCGTGGAAGCTTTTGTCTGAGCTTGAGGAAGCTTTTCTCCTCAGTTTTTTTCACGCTGCTTTTTCTGATTCCGTTTCTGATACTGCGTTTTTCCCAGGCCACGGCCCGTTTTGCACTTTCTGAATTTCATTTCAGATTTGTAAACTCTGTTTCCTTTTTGGAACGAGATGCGCATCTGTTTTTGTTATAACGATACGTTTTTAACACATTTGCTATGCTTCAAATAATGATAGATAATGCTCCCAATAGAGCGCCGTTGACATTGTTCTGGAGCTGAAAAGCTCACAACGTCGGCCATAACTGGTGAAAACAGGCGAAGAGGACGGGCGACGACGACGAGAGAGAGAACCATGTTGCGCCACTTGCCCCGCGCGTTGCTGCAGACCACTGCGCGCGCATCTTCAAGAGCTCCACGCGCGTCCAATGCGCCGAATGTACGAGCTACCGGTGCACGCTGGGCGTCGAGCGTCGTCGTGACGCGCGACGACGGACTGCCCGACCTCATCATCACGCCGCTGGCTGCCAAGGTACGACGGGTGCTTTCGCTGGCAGCGTTGGTGTCATGTCATGCCAATTGCTATAATATGGATGCGAATATATGTGTGTGTGTGTGTCTCTCTCTCTCTATTATAGAAACTGGTGGAGGCTGCGCAGAAGCAGAAGGCGCCGGAGCTGATGCTGCGCGTGGCGGTCGAGGGCGGCGGCTGCTCGGGCTTCAAGTATGTATATGAGTTCGAGAAGAACGCGGCCGACGAGGAAGAAGACGTGTACGTAGCTATTTAACTTGCTTTGTTTGCTGCATTCACTGTACCAACTGCTCAGTGTGCTAATGCCAACGTGTGTATGTATCTATCTGTATGCCTTCCTAATACTCAGTGTGTTTGAGAAAGACGGCGGCAAGGTGGTCGTCGACAAGGAGTCGCTCGAGTTCGTGCGCGGCAGCACCGTGGACTTTGAGCAGGAGCTCATCCGCAGTGCCTTCGTGGTGATCAACAACCCGCGCGCGGTCTCTGGCTGCGGCTGCGGGACCTCGTTCGACCTGAAGGACTAGGGACAAGACAATGCTCCAACTCTCAGACAGCAAAAGGCAGACGACCACGTGCATGCACATAATATAGTTACTACAATAGTCATTTTTGATCCCCACATACAACAACAACAGCAACAACTGCCGCTCTCCTCTGGCTTACTACTCCCAGAGCACCAGGAAACCGTTCTTGTCGCAGGACGCCACGCCCTCGCCGTCGGGACGCCAGACGCAGCACGCGATGGCCCCCTGGTGCCCCACCTTCAGCTCTCTCTCCAGTTTCCCCGTGCGCGTGTTCCACATGAAGAGCGAGCCGGAGGTGCTCCCCGCGGTCGCGTACAGTCCGTCGGGGCTTAGCGACGCCTTGCACCAGTCAAACCCGCACTGGTACCCTGGGTGCTGCAGCGTCGCCACGGTCTCGTACATGCGCGGATCGATCACGCACAGCGTGTGGTCACGCGAGTTGGTGAGCAGCTGGTTGCCGTTCGCCGAGAAGCTCACGGACGTGCACTGGTCCTGGTGCAGCGCCTTCATTTCGTTCACGATGTGCTTGCTGCGCGTGTCCCAGAAGCGCACGACGCCGTCTTGGTGCGCGCTCGCGAACTGGCCGCCCATGGTCACGGCGATGTCGTTGCAGCTCGACTGGCAGTTGATGGTCTGCAGACTGCGGCCGCGCACGATGTCCCACACGCGCATCGAGCGGTCGGACGAGCCCGTGATCACTTCGCTGGGGGACACGCGCGAGAACTCGCCCGCCAGCACTTTGCCCTTGTGGCCCACGAGCGTCTGGTACACGCGACCCGTGCCCACGCGCCAGATGAAGCACTTGCGGTCGCAGCCCGTGCCGAGCACGAACTCGCCGTCCTCCGAGCCGCGCACACAGAGCAGCGGGTGCGCTGTGCCGACGCCACGGTACTCGCCCAACGGGCGACAGGACGCCGCCTCCCACGCGCGCACCGTGCCGTCGCTGCTGCCGCTGAACAGGATCTTGCCGGACGTGTTGAAACTCACCGAGTTGACTTCGGTCGCGTGCGCGCGGATCGAGTGCGACACCTTGGAGATCAGTCGCGACGCAATCTTGACGCTCGAGTCGATGAACAGCTGGCTCATGCTCTCGGCCATCTCCTGCGACGCCATCGCACTTCCTCCAGTAGCCGGGAGGACAGCGCCTACGTCCTTCTTGATAAAGTCGCCGGCCTCGTGCACCGCGAGCCATTCCTGCATCATGGCACTTTTGCGCACGAGCTGCGCCTCAAGCTGCGCGAGGCGCTCGCGGAGACTCGCGTTGTCCTGCTCGGTCTTCTCGAGCAGCACGCGGTGGCGCGCGAGCTCTTCGCGCACCAGGTGCAGCGCAGCGTCGAGCTCCTTCATCGCGCGGTCCTTCTCCTCGTTGAGCAGCATCTCCTCTTCCAGGCGCTTGGTGAAGAACTGCAGCTGCTTCTCCCACTGCTCCTGCGCCTGCAGGAGCTCCTTGCTCTCGCTCACGAGCTGCAGCTGGTTGCCGGCGTAGCTCGCGAGCTGTGCGTTCTTGTCGCTCAGCTCGCGCTCCAGCTGCTGGATCGTCGACAGGTACTTTTGCGCCACGGCGTCCAGCTGCGCCTGTGTGCTTGTGTCATTCGTCGTCGCATGAGCTGGTAGTGCTGTCGAAGATCCAAAGCGGGAAGATGCACCCATATTCACGCTCATGCTCAGGTTGCTGCTGGCGGACAAGCCGTTGGCTGCCGAGCGGAAGAGCAGCTGCTGGTAGGCCGTGATGAGGTCCGTGAAGCAGTCCACCTCGCGTCGGTTGCGCGTGTCCAGCAGCGCCAGCACGTCGCGCGCGAGCCACTCACCGCTGCGCGCCATGATGCTCGTCGCTTCTTTTCTTTCTTTTCTCTGTTGGGAAAGTACTGTAGTGACTCACTCTCAAATGCTGCAAGATGCATGTATGCATATAAAAATACGAGTGATATGCTACGAGAGAGGTTACCGTCTTTATATGTATGCACTTGGAGGTTTGTCAAATTTGCTTGAAGCTGGTGTAAAGTACTAAGTACGCAAGGGTCCCCCACTGGGAGAAACGTACTTTAAAAACATGGCTACACTTTCTAGTTGCGAGTGGATCCATTGATTTCATTTATCCAGCTCGGCAAAAGAGTCAAGATTCGCTTTTTTTTAATAAATAAATACGAATGGCTATTAAATAATGCGAAATGCCTAGAAGAAGACGAGAGCGAGGGCCGCGACGGTGGTCGCTGCGACGCCCGTCAGCGTCAGCGGTTGCGCCGAGCTCTTGGATGGCGTCGGCGCTTGGGTCTCAGTCGTGCTGCTGGTAGTAGTGGCTGATGTTGTGGCGCTCGCGTCCGTCGAACTGAGCACGGGGTCATAGTACAGCGTTTTCTTGAAAGACGGAAACTCCCAGATGTACTCGACAGTCGCGCCTGAGGCGTCCACACTGGCCTTGATGTCGGTGTCGACTCCGTCCAGAACAGCAGTCGACGGCGCGTCCATAAACATGCCCTCGCCAAAGTCCAGACGGTCGATCTTCTCATCTTTCGTGCCGTTGTTGCTGAGCTGCTGCTGCTGCTGCTTCTGCGGCTTGGCAAGCACTTTCGGGACCTCGCCTTTGCCTCGGGCCTTCACTGTGACGGCAAAGCGAAGCGAGTTTGCTTCGTTCTGGAACGGCCAGTTCTCAAGTGAGACAGTGAACTTGAATCGGCCAGCAGGCACCACTACAGTCTGGTTCCCGTTTTGGGCCGCGCCGTTGGCAGAGTAGATCGCCGCAGTCATGGAGAAAGCGGGCGATGCGAGGGTCGTTGAGTCGTCCTTGTCGACGACCAAGGTGGCGTTGTACGTCGTGGTCATGGCGACGACACCACCAAAGTCGCGCGCAGTGAGCTCGCTCCACTGCCCAGCTGAGGTGCTCAGATTCACAGCTCTGGAGATGACACTGCCAGTTGCACTGAGCTCTTCGAGTCTGGATAAGACCAGGCTCATCACTTGACCCTGAGCGCAGTCACCACTCGGACAGACGTCGATTTTAGCGCCGGTCTTGCCGAAATTCGCGGCGGTCTTGATCTTCTTGAACTTCTCATCCGCTGTCGACGTGTTGTTGCTCGCAGGCGGCTTGAAGCCTCTGTCTGAGCCCGAGACAAGCGCGAGGCAGCTGAGAGCAAGCGCTGCGATTCTGAGGACGGTCTTCATTCTCTGATTGGGGAAGTTTGAGACAAAGCAATATGTTCTGCTCAGCTCCGAGGATGTCACAGAGGAAGCTGAAGTGGGGGTGAATAGCCAGATAGAAGCACTTCTCGGAATGACAATTCGGTAGAGACGCGCGTCATTTTTCTGCCAAGCGAATAAGGAGGCATAAGGTGACGAAGCAATGCTGGGATAAGAGATAACTTACCAACTCAAGTCGCCATGTCATTAAAGGAGAGAGTGTGCGCTTCCAATCTTGACGATTTTCGACAAGGTTCAGGTAGCTAACCTTAAAAAAATCGGACCAGGTTGTGACTGAAACTCAAAATTTGGCCCACGAGATAAGAGAACAGTGTTGCAGCACGAAACTGGAAGTTTGTGACCGTCAGTAAGTGCAACCGATTGATTGCCTTCAGACGGGTTTAGTCACTGCGGTATTTTTTTCGAACGAGCCCGGAGGTGGATTTTGTTGGTCAAACTCTATTCTAAGAAACACGCTCACACGTAAATTTGGTTGGCTGGGCAAAAGACAAATCCGAAGCCATTTCGCTTTTGGGATCGCCAGATCTCGAAGGCTGTCCACCTGAGTCCCTCCAAGATAAGCCCATGCATCATGATCTGATCTCCTTCACGTTCACACGATCCCATCCAGCGCAACGAAGGCAGCTGCCGTGTTATCACCTTTGAGCACCACTGCTGCAGCAGTAACACACCCTTCGCATCCGCTTCTCTCATTTCCAAAGCAGCATCCAAGCACCCAAACAGCACCCAAGTAGCCTTCAAGACTCAAGACCTCACGACTCAAGACATAGTCTCCAGTCTCACCACAGTCAAGTCAAGCCAAAGCTCTCAAGCATGAAGGTCCTCCAGCCTACGACCGCCACCTTGCTCACCCTCGCGTGTCTCGCCCTCGGCTCAGTCGACGCTGGCGGCCGAGGCTTCAAGGCTCCCGGCGGCAACAACACCAACAACGCCACGACCTCGGACGCCAAGTTCCAGAAGATCAAGACCGCCGCCAACTTCGGCAAGAGTGGCGCCAAAATCGACATGTGTCCCAGCGGCGACTGCACCACCGGCCAGATGATCACGCTCGCCATGTCCCGCCTCGAGGAGATCGACGCCAACAACCAGACGGTCGTCAAGGCCGAGAACTTCAACCAGGCGGACGGCGACTGGGGAGACTTCGCCGAGACCACCCTCAACAACGTCTCGGCCATGAGCACGTCCTACGTCGCCACGCTGAGCGTCAAGGACAAGGGCTCGGTCGCGTTCTCGCCCGCGTTCAACCTGACCGCGTCTATCTACTCTGCCAACGGCACGGCCATGAACGGCAACCAGTCCGTGGCGGTGCCTGCGGGAGGCCTCAAGTTCACGGTCGCGCTCTCGGGCTGGACGTTCCAGAACGCGGCCAACAGGCTGCGCTTCGCGATCACGGTCAAGGCCAAGGGCAAGACCAAGAGCAGTGGGAGCACCACCGCCACCGCGACCGCGAACACCACAGCGGATGCCACCACCACCACCACGAACGCCACCACGAACGCGACGGACCTCCCACAGCCCGAGAAGAAGAAGAAGACTGGCACGGAGAGTAAAATCGACCGCCTCGACTTTGGTGAGGGCATGTTCATGGACGCGCCGGCCATCGCCGTCATCGACGGCACGGACACCGACATCACCGCGAGCGTGGACGTGAATGGCGGCAACACCGAGTACGTCTGGGTCTTCCCGTCGTTCACCGAGACGCTGTACTACGACCCGGTGATCGGCTCGTCGGACGTGAGCGCTCAGGTGGCCAGCGACACGAGCGGGTCCACCACGGACACTACTACTACCAATACGACCACGGCCACGACGACCAATACGACCAATACGACGACGCCGACGCCTTCGACGACCACCTCTGGCGCCTCGTCGTCGTCGCTGAGCACGGCGGCCGGGGTTCTTTTCTCGGGTCTTGCCGTAGTTGCCGCGTACGCACTCCGTTAACTTGAGCTCCGGAAGAAGAGCCGGTCGATGAGCTTTTGCATCACAACCAACTTGCACCACAACCTCAATTTCTCCTCAAGAACTCGCAGCGAGCAAGCGTGGGCTACTTGGGGGGTTCTTTTTATCAGAGCTTTAACATGATTTAATGGACTGCATCATATCTTCCTTTTCTTGACGTAAGTAAACTCTTTGATTTGCTCATTTGGCCAACCATTGCACTCCTAGGACAAAAGCAATCGGATCTGAAGAGGAGGCATCCGTAGCTCAATCCCATTTAACCTCCAGGTCCAGCAACTGTTTTCTCACAAATTTGTCGATTGAAAATAACTATGGGGAAATTTGCGTTGGGTCAACTCCCCTGTTGTCAAACTCGGAAGCCTGGGTTCCAGCGGTTAGGCTGGTGTCGAAGCGTAGGTAATAGGAAGTCTTGAACACACTTGTTTCCCACAGAGCAAATTTGGGATTGGGGATGGAAAGCCTCTAGAGGCACAAAAACACCCCGGTAGTTAATCCTACTGCAACTGTGCTCTCGGCAACTGCCTCAAGCACATGCACCTATCTTGAGCTTTCCTAGGAAATGCCTACTCTGTTCTCTGTCAAAGCTGGTCACTTCTCTAGCCACTCAGTCGCTAAGTCAACCACTCAATGTCCATCAAGCTAACGATCCTATCAAGCAATAGTCAAAGCTGAAGTTACCACTAGACTTGACTCAGCTTCACTGACCAATTCCCATAATAACTGATGGACCGCCAAACATCGAGGCGCACGATCCGACCCGTGTACTGTGTGCGTGTACGCGTGGCACGCCTCCCGCGCTCTATTGATAACCACCAGTAGCTGATCAGCTCGAGTCGCCGAAAGCTGAACAATCCTCCAGAATATTTCAGCTTGTCTCGTGAGCGCGTCCCACAATTAGTTTCAAAGATCCACAGATAGATCGAGAAACGCACGCGCGACACAGAAGATCGTCATGGAAGCCTTCGCGTACAAGTAGCCGCCGGTTGCTATTTCTGAACCCCCAAGGCCGGAGCAAAGCCCTGGTCTCTCTCTCTTCAGTTGTCAACGGGTCCGTTCTTCATCACCTTGACACGATCACTTGGATAGTGCCGATTTGCACTGTGCCGGGAAAGCCCTGCCGCGCGCGGGTTGTGTGTCGAGCTAGCAGCATGCGAGGACCGAAAGTCCTCCCACTGAGCGACCTCCCATCACCCACCGAAATCGCTCGCCGCAAGCTGTACGACAACGGGATTCTCTACAAACTCCACGTCGCACAGCCGCTGCCGGTGATCAACCTGCGCGTCACGCCCTCCAGCCATTTCCTGAGCTGCAACGACAACATTCGTCTGCTCCGCTGGTTGAAGACGAACTACTCGCTTGCGAACCATCTGCATCGAGTGGGTTTGGTGCTCATGCTCGTCGTCGTGAGTGTACCGAGAGAGACAGGGTTGTGGCTCACGATTCCGTCGATGATCTGCTCGATGTTCGCAATTTGCTGCACGTTTGCGACGATGAGCACTGACGTGATGAAGATCCTCGCGCGGCAGTACGAATCCTGGTTCTTATCGGCTATGAACGTGGTCAGCTGGTCGCTCTTAGCGTTCTTCCTGCATGATCTCCGCGCCACATGTCTCCTGCCGGCCTGCCTGGCTGTCGAGCTCGGGATTTTCATGGACGCCAACTTCCGCACGTTTGTGTCGGCCACCAAGAGCATGTACTACCTTGAGACCCCCGCATTGATCGTCATCGGAGCCGTCGTGTACTTGCAAATTGCTGATATCGACCCAGTGAGACTCGAATTTGTGCCGTACACGCGGATGAACATTGCGCTCGTCGACATCTTCATCAATACGCTCGCGACTGTCGTTGTCTTCGCGATGCGTCGGTGCTACAACCAGAGGCACTTGCTCACGCGAGGCAACGCTGGCTGCAAGATCGTGAAATGCATGCTCTTCAAGTCCAAGCTCGTGCTCCGAGAGAAGAAATTTGAGCTCCCGCCTAGCAAACAGACTCGAGACACCAAAAAACGAAGCGGACTCGTAAAGATGCTCGGGATCTCGTCGCCAAAGCTCTTCTTTTCAAAGAGCAGACAGATCCACCACCAGCAGCAGGTCTCGCTTGTGCCGCTGCGTCTGAGCACGATTGACACGCGCCAAACTGTCTTGCTATCGTGGTCAACGTGCATGAAGAGGCTGACGAACAACAGGGCGTGTCTCGGGCTTCTCTACGCAGTAGGGCTTCTCGGTCTTGCTCTGTCCACAGTTAGCATTGGTCTCGCTCCGCCGCCACGAGACAGCTCAGCTACTAACAAGCCGTGGACAGCTCTCAGCGAGTACATCCCCATGACTGGTCTTGTGTTCAGCGTATGCTTCTGTGGGGCGCTTGTATGCGGCTCCCAGCGAGATCTGCTGCGCTCGCTGCTCAAGAACTTTGGGTTCCTCTTTCCGTCGATCCAGTTCGCCATCGCCTGCTTCTGCCTCGCTGACATGATGCGATGGGACTACCGCTGCTACGCGATCGTCGCGATCTGCTTGTGGTTCCACTGGGTCTTGCTGCTCGACGCGCTGACGCCGCCAGTGAAACAGCGATGTCGATTCAAGAAGCGCTTCGCTACGCCCGTGGTTTTCAGCATCTGGATCAGCATCACCGCAGCAGTGTACGCTGTGGTCATCCTAGACACTTCAGACTCGCAACTGCACGAGCGAAATCTGTTCCACTGGCAACTTGGTGAGCGAACGATCGCTTGGAATACGCGGGGCCTGTTTCTCAGCCGCATCGCGACTATCCTCATCTGGGCATTCCGCCTGTTCTACGACATTGTCGTGAGCGACAACAACGAGCTGCACTTTGTGCGGGGGGCGCTGGACTACTACTGTCCGTTTGACACGTTCCCAGCAGACCCATTGCCATCGCGGAAGCGCGCCGTAGCAGCAAACTCAAGTCGGAGACGGACAAGCTACGCCGAGTCGATGCTGATCTCGTACTCGTCTGCGTCCAAGCGGCACTCGAGCAATGGCGTGCTCTGCATGCTTGGGCGGGGCCAGTCGTCGTCAGCAATCAAGAGCTTTGCGCGAAAGAACTCGCCCGCGCCGGTGCTGGTTGCTGCTGCTTCGCCGAAAGCGACTGAGAGAACTCGAACTGAAAAGCTCGTCCACGATATCGTATCGCCTGCCACGAGTTGTCTAGCTCCATTAGACTCAGTTAGACGAGTGCAGTCAGCTCACATTTGCAGACCCTTGGTCACAATAGTGAAGGCTTCTTCTCAGGTCCGTCATGCTGTAGTCGTCCTTCGGTAGCGAAATCAGCTCGAGTAATGATGATAAAGAATGGAGTACAAGTGTTCTCTATATACTCACGTTTTAGGTATCCTTGGTCAAGCATATCACCGTTGGAAGCACTTACCTGCTCCATCTCTTCATGTTGACGTACCGCCAAGACTCGCTGTCGCATCACTCTTGTTCACGCTTGAAGTATCCGTTTGCTGCCCTCTTGCGTTCGGTTTTTCAGCAGAGAATTTGCGCACGAAGGGACGTGCTTTGAGATCGTTCACCACGGGCAGGGGCGTCACGAGGTGATCGCTGAGCGGTGTGAACATCTCTATTGGGTTGTAGTAATTCAGTCTGCCGCGGATAAAGATCAGCTCGTCCTCAGCGCACCAACCCACCTCCCACACGAGACGTGCACTCCACATAAAGACCGTGAATAGACGATTCAAGAGCAAGCTCTTTGTTCCCAGCGCAATATCGTGCCCATTGAGCTCGAACGCAATGAGGGTTCGCTCCTCAAAGATGTCGACGTCTGCGAAGAAGAACGAGTAGATGATCAGCGCCACCCCCGCCAGGGACATCAGCACCAGCAGCTACAGCGGCGGGCGTTGCTTCTTCCAGTCGCACAGGCCGGGCGGAGTGAGTGTCTGCTGGAACCGCGACACACGAAGTGCTGTCTAATCGGTGGAATGAATAGCTATTATAAGCGAGTATGAACGCTTAGAGAAGACTATATTCGTTCGAATGCCAGGGACGCACATTCTTCACGTGCTATACTAACTCTGATCTCATCGCCCTCGCCACAGCAATCAATCATTGAATCTTTCTCGCGCATGCTCCACAGGGGGTCTTCCTGGCCCTCACCCTGCGACCCTGCCAACTTGTCAGCATGCCAACCTCATTGCTCCATCATAGCCTTCATCGCGTTCGCAACTGTGCGTTTTGGAGGCGCTAGTTCCAGAACCTCTTTACTGGTTGGCGTCCCAGCAAGCGAGCACTTGCCCTACCAAAGCGGTTTGCACCCAGCCAAGATGGAGGGCAGCACCTTCCCCGAGTACACACCGTGCTTGACCAAGTCGCGCAACCAGCTCGTGGACTCGAACTCGACCTCTCGGACATTCACGCCTGCGTATTGCTCGACCATCTCGACGATGCGTTTGCCGGTGACGTCTTCTGGTCCGCTGAGCACGTATTTCGCGTGGTTGTGAGGCGTCGGGTCCTCGAGCGCCAGGAGGTGCGCGCCAACGTCGCCGACGCCCTGGGGGTCAATCATCGCCACAGCGGTGTTGGCACCAGGGACCATAGCGAGCAGCTCCTGCTTGCCAGTCTTCTGATACGCCTTGACCCAGTCAACGGCAGACGCGAGGTAGCTTGCGGTGAAGAAATTCGGCTGCAGAGAGGTCCACTGCATGCTCTTGAACTCTGGCTGGCTCAGCAGATTCTCGATAGCCCAGTGCGCTCGCCCGTAGTACACGGGATTGGTGGGCCCGATGTACTCGACGTTCGTCGACACCTTGACCAGGTACTCGACGCCGGCGTGCAGCAGGGCAGTGTAGAGAGCGGACTCCTCCACAAACTGGTGCGGCAGGTTGTGTGGGGCAACGTAGATACGCACCACTTCTTGGCTTTGACCCAGTCGACATCAATCGTAGTCCAGTCCTTGTCCACCATCTCGATGTGAGGTAGCGCGGCGAGTTCCTTGGAGGCCGCGCTGTCCAGGGACCGCGTTAGGCCGAGGATCCGGTAGCTCTTGCTGCTGGACTCTAGCAGTTTCGGAAGGCTGCGGACAACGCTCTTCCTAGTGTTGCCAGTTGCACCAACGACGAGGATAGTTGGTCGAGCCATGAGAGAGAGAGAGAGAGAGAGACGGAGGCTTGGGACGGAAGAAGAGGCGGGTGAGGCGTGCGTTGCGAGGTTCGTGGGGAAACGAAAAGTGACTTCTTCTTCTGACAAGTAGCAAGTTGCAGTGGGCAGTGCTGGCGTTCGCCCGTTCTCCCATGGTATTATTAGAGCGGATTGTACTCCCGAGGCAGGAAGACGGCACGTACGGTGGCCATTATCCATATCTGAAACATCATCACTCGCACGCGTGAAAAGAGCGCAACAACCAACCAGGTGATTATTGAAAAGAGTGCGGCTCGTTTCAAGATTACGATTCGGGTTTGTCATCAAATTATAGGTATTCATTAATTTAGGCATTTTTAGTCTGGCAGTCACTTCCCACCTTCTGTGATCAAAAGGAGGGACGACATCACACTTGTTGTCACTTGCGCAAATTGATGGCCGATGTTTGTGGCATCAACCGCCACAAACGAAGACGCTATGTGCAAGTACTAGGAGGCTACGTACATGGCGATTCGTGCGGTATGGGAACAGCTGCGTGTCAGCGTCGCTAGTCGACTTGGTGCTGTTGCGACAGCAGAAGGCATTTACTTTGCCCCTGCTGCAGAATATGTACTAAGCTATTATATTTATATTCTCTACTGCAAGTACTTGACTACTTTCCACTCGCCGAGGATTGTTAGCTGACATGCCCATTCGCAACCCAGCAATGCATTGCGTTTACACAGTCGAACGAGCAGTGCGCGTATGCTCACACAATGGTAGCCCGAACACGAATGTATCGCAACGACGATGCATTCGTGTGTCTTGTTGGCGGCGCTGTGTAGTTACAGTCGCACTGACTGCGCTTCTGTTGCTCAAAAGTCGCTTCAACTCTCGCATATAGTATTTGAATCGGGAATGGTTGCCGCCCGTATTGCCCGTCAATTACGACCGCCACCCTTATTCTGCCTCCACAACCCGCGGTTGAATTGTAAAATTTTGCTGCTGACACACAGAAACTGCATTTGCTCAAGCAGACTCACCCGATCAAATCGGCTTTAAATCTAGATAAAACACGTCCGTCTACCGTATATTGGGAATAAACTTGCGTTTAGCATCTAAGAGCATCTCTAGCGATAATCGGGAATCCTATCCTGTATTTGGAGGAAGTACAGTTTTTTCTTCGCGGATAGAATACAAAAGCTGAAATCCTGCAGTGGTTCGCCTATTTTCGCTTCTATTCCACATGAAGCAGAGCCTCTTTCACTGGAGCGGATCCTATCCAGGTGGCAATATTTGCAAATGAAAATAGGAATTGGAGCCGTTGCTATATTTTACGTACCCTTCTCTTTTGCGCGTATGGTGGGCTGTGCATGCGCTATTAGCACTTGGGTAAAAAGTGTTGCTTTGAGTCGCCAGATCGCCACCCATTTGGCCAATCCTCATCCATAACCTTCTTTCATCATATATATTAAATTCAACAGTCTTGCTTAATGGCAAAATTCTCTTTGGTTTAATATTTTGATTACTACAGTGCGCGCTAAAATCTTAAGGACGCCTCGTTTTTCACGAAAATGTGGATTTTCCCTAATTTTTACTCTCCGGTGCTGAAATCTTCAGATATGATAGAAAACATGTGGGACGTTCTCATGGCGAAAGCACGACTTCAT
>JAASFI010000481.1:0-26275 GCA_023333705.1 Globisporangium viniferum | reverse complement strand
TGCAAACGGGAGACTACTGGTCGATCGTGCTGATCAAACTGACGGGTCGACAGTTCAAGAACATCTTCGTGTACGAGATCACGGGCAGTACGGTGCAGCAGACCGCGAAGCTCGTATATCCGCACACGTTTACGTTCACAGATCTAATCAACCTGAACATCAGCGTGCTCTCGTGAATAGAACAGGACGATGGTATTCCGCGAGGGCTGCTGTAAATATTGGAGGAGTCCAAATGAAAAAAGTCGGATAATTTTTTGCCAGAATTGGACGCTGGAATAAGTACACTTATGATTTGACCAACCCCCAGAAGAAGTTCGCTCTCTTTGAAAACTTGCCTATCTATTGCAAAATCAGACGGGCAGCAATGTTACCACTCGAATGGAAACGGCCATACAGTCATTCGCTCACTACTCATTCATACAGTCATGTACTTATATATTTACTCTTCAAACAAGTACGATTTGATCCAAACCCCCTCCCTAGAGTTTTTGCTGGTCACCTGGTATAATACTCTTTGGAGGTGTCTAGGCCTCCCAGAACGTCTGCGCCGCGTTGGAGCGTCTCGCCGCCCACTCGGACGGGTTGCTGTTCGAGAACCCGCTGTGGTTGGGCACGTCGCTCGGGCGGTACGTGTGCGAGAGCTTCCACTGGTACTTGCGCTGCAGTCCGCGGAGCTTGGCCTTGAAGTCCTCCGACATGGGCACGAAGCGGTCCGGGTGCGGGTGCAGGTTGCCGCGGTTGAACACGATCTGCGCTTCATCTCCTCTCGAGGCTTTCTCGTTGATCACGCGGCCCGTGATGAGCACCTGGAGCTTGGCCTCGTACTCGGCGGTGTTCATGAGCTTGCCCAGCGTCTTGAACGCCTTGAGCAGCAGCCGGTGGTCCCGGCACGCGGACGACGGGAACGCGGACACGCGGCTCACAAACTCGTCGAACGGCGCCTTCATGGTCTCGACAGTGCCCTGCCAGCGCTGCTCCGAGGTCGCGTCCTGGCGCCGCGCGCGGAGCTCGCGCACGAACCCGTCGTGCTTCTTGCGCAGCAGCTGCATCGCCAGGACAGCGAACAGGTCATCGTCCAGGGGCTTCGCCAGCGCCTCCTTGTTATCCTCCCACTCGATTTGCTGTGGTGCGGACTTTGACTTCTTCATGGTGTAGCGAGCCGTGCGCTTGTGCAGCAGCACGTACTTGGGCAGGTCCGCATTGAAAGTCGGCCAGACCTGGTCCAGCGATGGTGGTAATGATGGCGGCGTCACGCTCTTCTTGACCGTCGATTCATCATCATCACCGCCGCCGCCGCTGTTGTGGTTGTTCAAGTCCATGTAAATGGTCTGGAGCGCGTTCTCGGCGCAAGCTCGGAACGCCTGCGTCAGCTTCCGCCCTGCGACGCGCTCGGTCGCCTGCTTTGGATCAAACTTCCACGCGTCCGCGTCTAGTGCATGCGGTTCAAAGACGTTCTCGACCAGACTCACGTGGTCGTACCCGACCATGTGTTCCACGGTCTCTAAAAACTTGCCCGAGTTGAACTTGAGCACGTTCTGGACGCGCGTGGCGAGCATCTCCTGCAAGTACCCGCGTGTAGCTACGAGCTTTGCTTCGTCACCATCGACTCCTTCTTCCTCCACTGGGCTTTCCAGGCGCAAGAGGCGAAAGAGCAGCTTGGGCAGCGGCAGCTCCGGGTCCACCTTGAACGCCTTTGGCTTCGGACCCATGAGCAGTTGGATCGAGTGCACGAGCTTGCGCACGATCTCCCACTGGTACGCAGTCAGTGGCGAGTCGTGCTGCGAGACGAGCGCCATGAGCGACGCCGCGATCGTGCCGCGAAACATGTTGGGGCTGAAAAGACCCGGCGGCGCACCGGCGAGCAACGCTGTGATGATGTCGAGCACCTGGGTACCCGACGCGATCTGCAGCAACGCACTGCCGACTCGGTCCTGTGGGTCCGCGAACATCTGCGCGTAGTTGCACTCGTTCGCGCGGATGCTCAGTCCGGACGTGGCGTCGTCGCTGCCGATCATCGCGAGGAAATCCGACGCGCTCATGATATCGTTGGACATCTTCGTAATCACCGCGGACCACGAGTCCATGAAGTCGAGCTTGCCGTTCTTCTCCGGCAGGCGGAGCACCGCCAGGTGGCCCAGGAAGAGACTTCCGGCCGTCTGGATGAGCGCTCTGGGATCGAACGCCGCTTTCTCCTCGTCGTCGCCATCCCCGCCGAGCGAGGTGACCGCGGTCTCGCCTGGCCCCATGAGCGTGATCGCGCTCACCGCCGCCTCGAACTCGATCGTGGACGCAAAGTCCTGGCTGAGCAGCAGCGGGAGCTCGTACGCCTGGATCTTGAAGTGGCCCTGGTTCTCCTCGGGCATGACCTCGCAGATCTTGACCACCAGCGCGTTCGCGCGGTCGAGCGCGGTGTCGTACGCCATGGTCTTGGTGAGGCACTTGGCAATCACGAGCAGCAGCTCCACCTGCTCCTGCAAGCCCGTGGCTTCGATCGCGCGCTTGCCAAACTTGTTGCCGACGATCACCGTCGCGCGTTCGATGAGCTCAAAGAGCACTTCCTTGGTGGATCCGACCACGGGTAGCTCGTTCTGCTTCACGTCGGCTTCCGAGTTCGGCAACGCAAAGTGCTGCACGTCGTAGAACTCGAACGCTCGCAGCGCCGAGTCATTGGTGCCAGCGCTGGTTTCGCCCCCGGAGAAGCTCTCAAACATCTTGGTGAGGATCGCCATCAAGCCCGCCGCGAGCTGGTCGGCGCGACGCACCTGCGGGGTGATGAGCACGCCATTGAACTGCTTGGCGATCGCGCCGTAGAGTCGGTGGTCGCTGTTCTTGGTGTACTTGACGATGTTGAGGATCAGGTTGCTCTCGAAGTGGGCCTGCACGAGCGCGAGCACGTGAAACATGTCGGTGTTCACGATGCTGTGCTTGCTCTTGAGGTAGTTGACCTCCTGGCCCGCCTCCGGGGTCAGGCGGTCGGCGACCAAGTGCGGACCGGCGTCCGAGATCAGGAACGCGATCGTGGGCATCGTGTTGTCGAGCAGCAGCAGCTCCGCCAGCGCGGCCTTGTGGTTCTCGTCGCCGTCGCCGCCGTTCGCATCCGTAATGCTCGGGTACCCAGGGGGTGAGCACAACTTGATTGACGACACGAACGCAATCGCTCGTGCGCCGTCCGTGAAGCTGTGGTTGGTGACGTAGCAGCCCTTGGCGCTCTCCGTGAACGTGACGATCGTGACCATCACGCTGAATGCGGCGTCGTCTTCGTAGACCGTCTTGACGAGCTCACTCACGGTCTTGGTCACGCCCTCGAGCTCGTTGCCCATGGAGCCGGTGATGTCGAGCAGGAAGACGAGGTTCAACATGGTGATGTTGTCGGGGGTAGTATATAGGAAAGGACCGACGCCTCGAAACTGGTGGTGGTGGTGGGGAGGGGGGCAGATGTGATGAGCCGAATTCAAATCGCAGAATGAAAATCTGAGCAGAGCAGTGTCGTTCACTCACCAACGCGAACTGCATGAAGCAGTAGCGTGAATGGTTTCGTTGGAGTACTGCGAGGTATATGTGTATCCCAATATTACCACCTTGGTGGAAAATGGGTTGATTTTAACACGCTTCAATACGGATCCACCCGCTCTAGTACGGAAAAGCTCATTTTTTAGGACGTTTCACTTCATTTCATTATGTGGTCAAATACGGATAATACGGTATGCACGAAATAAATCACGATGGGGTAGGGTTTGTCTTGGTGAGTGATGGTGGGTTCGAATGAGTGATGGTACATTTACCCACTGAGGGTATTGAAGCAGTATTCTTGCCCTCTTTCCATTTCCAGGTCAATCCCAAGCATGAAAGGTTGGTGGTGGTGCCAGCTTGGTGGAAATGAGAGCCCACAAGAGCTTTCTCTTGGCGTCAGTGGTCGGCCAAAAAAATTGCGGCATGAGGGGTCTCCATTGTAGGCTACCCTAGACTGTCCATAACAGCAGTTCCATGCCTGCCGAACCACTTGCTTCAATTCAAAACAAGGCCGAGGTAAGAAAGCCAACTAGGGAGTTGGCGAAAGGTTTGAACTTGCAGTTAGCGCAGGACGCGAATATGAATAAAGTGAAGCGTTCTCTTCCTCTGTCTTCGTTTGTTTTCCACTATTTCCTACTGCGAGCCTAAACGCTCGTGTATTTCTCTTCTGTTCGTTTTCCTGTATATCCCCCATAAATTCATTTAAAAATTCACAACTCCGCTCCGGACTTACCTGCTCACTGCTTCTCGTTCGAACTGTTGCTGCTGTCCACATAGAAGAACGTCGAGTCGCGCGGGCGGATGAAGCTCTCGGCCTCGGACATGCTGGGCAGACTCGCAAGACGGCTTCTCCACTCCGAGACCACGGACGAGACGACGCTTGTCACCGGATGACAACAACAACAACCAAATTGGTGGTTGCGGCGTACCAAGGTTCGTCGCAACTTGGATAGAAATGGAAATCCCCACACGAGGTTTCTCTCAGTGCAAGTTTGTACTGAAATGATTGTGGCAAGAAACGAGGAAGGCAGGATCCTTCGAAGCCAACCTGCGACCGTCTAGAAGGAACATCACTTTCATTATATCCCAAAAAGCAATACTAGTAAGCAATGACATGGCAAGACAAATTGGGAACTGTGCCTTGTTCCCGCCAGGAGATTGAGCGACATACATATGTAAGTTCTCCTTTGCCCAGGTAGCTCAACTAGCTCAACTTTATCGGATGAAAGGCATTCGAAATGCCAATTTCGTGCTCTAAGCAATCAGTCTGTGCTCTAAACAAACCTCAATAGGATCAACTGTTTAGAAGATTGATACGTTGTGCACCGTGCTTGGCATATCGACCAAACCACAACGCTTCGGTGTTGTGGGATGCATGCTTTCCCGTCCCAACAACCAGCCTTAAATTACATTGCTCGTGCGGTGCAATCACTTGAGCGTCTATTAGCAAGTCTGAAAATAATACCAGGTTAACACATGAGCGTTTGCCGCATGCTTGAGGCTGCTGCGGGACCCAACTGGAGCGTCATCAAGCGACCGCCGCCCAGTCAGTAAACAAGAAGTGCCGCACAACAACAAATCGATCGTTTGCTCTCTCGCTCTCATTGAGTTACAAGCGCAAACAGACTCAGTCAGTTGCTTACATTTGTCGGACCCATCTTGTAATCCGACCCAGCCTAATCCATCCAGTCCAACACAAGTTTATGAACTTGTTGGACTGGATGGATTGGGCTCACACACAGATCATAAGGATTATGCAGAATGATATCTCGTTTTATGGGATCTGAGTTGCGCCTTTACAGATAAAATCCATCGACCATTCGGAAAGCGCTGCTGATGCAGCAGGACAGGAAAGGAAATGCGAGCATATTCATGCGCTCTGCGTGGAAATTTGTATCCTCAAGTGCCTCCCAACACATCTTATGCTCGGCATGATTCCCAAGATCATCCTTGCTGATTTTATTTTGAAGCTGAGTAACCGGAGTGGGATACGCTTTTTGAAGTGTAACCATCAAACGTCCTCCTCATCCTGGTTCTATGTGTGGATGAGTGTATAGGGGAGAATGGCACTGCACTGAACCTGTCAGTACTCTTTTCAACCAATGAGCGGGCTCTTTTTTCTCTATTGGCGCCCGCTCATTAGTTGAAAAGAGAAATGATTGAATAATTTTTGGAAAAGTTCAAGATTAATCCTTTAAATAGCTTAATCCAGTCTGCATTTTTCACAACAATACAAGTGAAACCTTTGCTTACTGCAGTCAAGCTTATATGGAAAACAATGTACTGATGTTTTCAATTTTGTACAATTATGTACTGATATATGAGTGTTGTTTACGCTCGCGTAACCCAGCGTAGCCTGCGCATGTTTTTGAGAGGGAACGAACCATCCATGCTCGAAAAACACGCGTAATCAACCGAGTTGGACACAGAGCTCTCAACCAAGCAAGAGAATGCCTATTACGACAAACTCAAGTATCCGGCAATAACTGTACAGTTTAGGGTGATTTTTGTTAGGAGTGAGAAATAAATGAGGCTCGTTGTCGCTGGCCCTCCGCATCAGCTTAAGCAAAGGTTTCACACGCATCAACGTTCTACGTGTCTGTGGTGGTCGCGCCGGCTGACGCTTTAGAGTACCCGTGGCGTTTAAAAACCCTCTCGCAGAGAGCTCGAAGCGCATTGGTTAGGTTGGAATAGGTTGTGAGAAAAAGCCATTTTTCACTTTTTATCCGGATATACTATCAAGTGTAGAAATAGTTTTGCAAAATGAATACAACTTCTATACCCAGTTTGTCACAGCAGCTGCTGCCACTCAAACAAACAAGCCAGAAACAAAAGCATAACCCCGCCCGACCTCTCACACAAACAAACAGGGAAGAAGGTTACGCTTTGGTCCCACAACATCACACCACATCCCAATCAGGCGGCAGCCCATTCAGCACCAGCACCTTCACAAGCAGGATGGAGCAGCATGGCGGCGGCGGCGGCGGCAAGTTCTTCGGCGCCTTCTCGTCGCGACGGCGCCACTCGTCCAGCGAGTACGACCTGGAGCACGTGGACCAGCACCAGCACCAGCTGCAGTATGCGGACCACGACGAGGAGGCCATGGAGCGCTCGCGCGTGCAGCTCGTGAGTTCGCGGCGCAAGCCGTCGCAGGAGGCCGACGACCTGGAGATCGACTTGTACCGCTCGAGCTTCGCGAGCAACGCGAGCAGCAATCACTTCCAGTACGCGGCGCCGTTCAGCAACAACACGACACTGAGTAACGCCAGCAGCCACCACTCGCAGCACCACTCGCAGCACCTGAACCACTACCCGCTGCACGCGTCGCTGAAAAAGTCGCTGCTCACGTCCACGTCCTCGGGCTCGTACATCGAGGCGACGACGCCCGACTTCAAGAAGCCGAGTGCAGCGGGCGGGTCGAAGAAGAAGAAAGCGCGCTCGAAGGACGGCAGCGGCAGCAGCCACGCGGGGGAGGGCGACAGCAGCCGCAAGAGTCTACCCACGCTGGACGCGTACGCGACCAACTCGTCGCGCCAGAGCAAGAAGTACAGGCGCCGCGCGGACGACGAGTACAGCGAGCACATGTCCACCACCATGTCCAGTAAGCCCTATGTTACCCATTACACAAGCTGACTGATAGTCTCCCTGCTAATACTGATGATGGATGGGATGGGAAGGGGCGTGACCACACTTGACACTAACATGATGTGTGCCTATTTGTTTCCTCTTATTATCCTCTAAGCAGCCGGAGTCGCCAAGTCGCGCACGAGATCCGCCCGCTCGGGCGTCTCGCAGGGAGACCACAAGACAGTGCTCACGGAGGTGGGGGCGGAGAGCGCGTTCGCGCTGCCGCTGTTCAACAAGGACGCGGTGATCGGCGGCACGAAGCAGCAGAAGAGCCAGCTTGAGCGCGTCGTGGACCAGACGCACGTGACCATGGAGGAGACGCAGAAGTACACTTTCGCGATCGTGCTCAAGCACACGGAGCAGGTCTACCAGCTGCTGCGCCGCCGGTTCCCGTCGCGCTCGGCGGCGTCGATCCGCCGCGACCTGCCGTACCAGGTGAGCCAGCTGCAGCAGAAGTGCGTGCGCCGGCTGATCCAGGCCGGGCTCGGCGCGATGATCCTGGACAACGACGTGTACGACGGCGAGGCTGAGGACCAGGACGAGGAGGAAGCCGGGAAGAACATTTGCGTGCTGATCGACCCGAAGAAGGACAAGGACTTGCTGCTCCACGAGTTCAAGCGCGAGATGGACGAGCTTTCGATCCGTCAGGGCAACTCGGTCGGCCGCCTCGGGGAAGAGTCGCTGGACTCGATCAAGGAGATGTGCTTCTCGCCGGCGCTCGAGCTCCAGCTGACTCACAACATCATCCAGAACGCGCTCAGGGACTACGACAAGGAGGAGTGGGTCATCGACGTGAACAAGGAGCTGACGGTGAACGACATCGTGCTCGACTGCTTCCCGCTCCATGACCGCGCGTTCAACAAGAAGTTCTTCGCCGAGTACCGAAAGCGCACGTTCGAGATGAACCCGCGCAAGGCCGCGTCTGGTAACATTGACCGTTGGGCGGTCGAAGAGCTGCGTCTCCACTTTGGTGAGCGCGTGGCGTTCCTCTTTGCATTCATGCACATTTACACGAAGCACCTGATGCCGATCATGCTGGTGGGCCTCGTGTACTACCTCGGGTTCCGGTTCTCGCACAACGAGGTGTGGAAGCAATACCTCGAGGGGCTGTCGATCCTCGGCTTTGGCGTCGCGTGTTTCTGGGGTCCGTCCTTCCTGGTGTGCTGGGAGCGTGAGACGCGCATCCTGGTGGAGAAGTGGAACCTGGCCAAGTACAAGAACACGGTGTACGAGCGCAACGACTACAACCCGAACTTCCAGTATCTCTGGGTCAAGAACGAGCTCACGAAGGAGATGGAGAAGATCCCGAAGCAGCGCAAGAACCACTGGATCCAGGTCACGATGCTCTTCTACGTGCTGCTCAGCGCCGTGATCCAGTGTATTTGTCTGATGCCTTTTATCCAGTGGTACGTGTACGCGAAGAACGCGCCCGTATGTGACATCTGCCACTTGAAAAGCACGGGCGAGTCGACGTACGAGTGTCTCTGGTACCTCACGTGTTTCCATTCGGAGGACTCGTCGCTCGGTACGGACCGCTGGTTGTACATTCTGATTCAGGGCATCACGCTCGGTCTGCTCATCGACATCATCTTCTTCGAGGTCTTCAACTGGGTCTCGGAGAAGTTCGTGGGCTGGGAGAACTACGCGAAGAAGTCGGACTACGAGAACCGGCTGATCCACCGTCGCTTCGTGTTTGTGTGGAGCAACTGGTTCTTCTGGTTTTTGTTCCTGGCGTTCGTCTACCTGCCGTTTGGCGACGTGTTTCTGCAGAAGCTCAAGGAGCTCAACCTGCAGTGGCTCGCGCCGTACGACTGGGACCCGAAACTGCTCACGCTTGACACGCTCTTCGTGACGCCGCTGGTGGTGACGCAGTTCCTCAACATGCTCCTCGAGACGTTCGTGCCGTACTTGCTGCGCAAGCTGCGCGGTCGCCCTGTGGTCTGTCGCAAGTCGTCCCCGTTCTCCTGGTGCCTGCGTCGCGTGCGCCGACTGTGCCGGAAGCCCAACATGACGAACCCGGACGCGTCTAAAAACCTGACGGCGACGCGACTGGCGGCGCTCGTGAAGCAGAAGACCGAGTTCACGGTACCCGTGCTGCTGTCGTCGGACGACTGCAACCAGTACACGGCGTACGAGATCATCGCGGAGCTGAAGCTGCCGATCTTCGATCCGACGCTGGACTACCTGGACGCGTGCATCCAGTTCTCGTACGTGGTGATGTTCACGGTCGTGTGGCCGCTGCTGCCGCTGCCAGCGTTCGTGAACAACCTGCTGGAAGTGCGCGGCGACGCGTTCCGACTGTTGTTTGCCAACCGACGCCCCATGCCGCGCCGCGACACGTCCATCGGCGAGTGGGTGACCGTGCTCTCGTACGCGAACATCATCGGCGTGACGGTCGTCATGGGCTTCATCGTCGCGTACCACTGGGGGTACTTTATGACCACGTGCAATTTTGCGTTCGCGGATGGGTACATGGTGCCGTTCAGCACGCTGGAGGACTGCAAGCCCGAGATCACGGCGTACGACCCGTCGCGCTGGAAGATGCTGCAGATCATCGTGTTCGTGCTGCTCGAGCACTTTGGCTTTTGCCTGCGCTACCTGGTGATGCAGATCGAGAAGACGCCGTCGTCGATCCGCAACTCTGGCTACCAGCGCCTGAAGCAGATCCAGGAGCTCACGAGCTCGCGCGCGGCCCACTCGAGCCAGTTTGTGTACGTGCAGAAGCTGCGCGAGCTCTTTGACAAGTACGACGTGGAGAACGACGGCCACCTGGTCGAGAACGAGCTGATCCCGTTCCTGGCCGAGTGGATCTGTAAGCACCCGTCCGAGCTGCTGCCGTGCTCGAGCATCATCTTCCGGTACATGGACAAGAACGGCCTGGGCAAAGTGCCGTTCGCGACCTGCTGCCTCATGCTGCAGCACGTGCACCACGACCGGTTCTTCTCGTGTCTGCTGGGCATCTACGACCCGCTGAACGGCGACCTGAACGACCAGATCTGGCGCGCGGAGGACCCGGTGGAGTTCCATCGCGTCATGAGCGTCGTCTCGTCCGTGGTCTCAGAGCGCCGCAGTAGTCTCGCGAGTCTGCCCAGCATGTCGGTGGCCGAGAGCTTCATCCGCCCGCGCGACTCGACCTTCTTTTACGTGGAGAACAGCAACAATTCAAACGAGAAGCAGTGAGTCTTGAGCTGCTGTATGGATTGATTGAGTGAGAAGAATTTTGAATGAAGTTATGGATGGGGGTGGAGACAAACAGAGAAATAAATACAAGAGCTTGATTAGGAATTAGGAGAATAGTGACTTTTGACAGATAATAACATCATTTTTTTTCATTCGTTACGCCCATGTGAGCAAAAGTGTATTGGTTGGTTGCGCAGTAGCGAAAGGCTTGAAATACAAGTGCCAACCCATGTCCATGGTTTGCCGTGCGTGTGGTAATACATAGCTGATTCAGGTACGAATGGAATCGACATTCTCTCTGGAGGTGGTTCAGGATTCACAGGAAGATCGAAAATTGAAGTCAAGTCCCGCAAAAAATTAGCAGTGACTGCTGCGATAAACCAATTTGTGTATCACTCAACCAAATGCTTGTGGCCAATTATACGAACGTCAATAATAGCGTATCTGAACATATCGTTTTGTGCCGCATGGGAGTGAACAGGAGCTCCACAAATTCGGCCCCATATTTCCATGTAGCCATGTTCGCTGGCTTTGAGCGCTGACAAATTCCTTCCCTCCACAGAAAATAATGATAGCTAGTGTCCGCCGCTAACGAACGGGTTGCATACCGAGCACATCACTCTCTTCCGATACATTTGTGCTCGACTCGCAGCGCACAAAACGACACGTCAAAAGGATACCGACACGCGACAACCAACCACTTTTGTGTCCATTTTCAACTCACTGGTCGTGCCTGGTCGTGCCCAACTGCACTTTAATCAGCCGCATCGAAAAACTGATGATGAGTTGGCAACTTGTCTCGAATGAAAATTCAGATTTTCTCTCGCTTTCATTGGTGGAAAGCGAAAATCACGGCCTCTGATTGCATAAAATTAATAATCCAAATGAAGATCAAGTTGAAGTTATTTGCGTTCTTAGAAGAAATGCGACACGGTAATCACTCCAAGGAAGTCCTGCACCTCCTCCCAGCAGCATTCCCACCAGAAAATTGAGACGCAGTTGCATTCTCTGTCTTCTTGGCTCGCATTATTCTCCGATAATCTCTACGGCGCGTCTTCTCAATTGCTCTCTATGCTCCAAAGAGCTTCAAAAATGGATGACCTTTGGCTGCGAACGAGATCGCCCTCTCTCCCGCTCGAAAAAATATGTCCAGGCTTTGTGATCTTTGTGTTTCTCGTCGCCTCTGCCCGTCATTCCAAAATTTGCAGCCAAGCACCACAACCCGCACCAAGACATCAAGACAATCTCAAAGACTCCATGACGGTGGCTATCGCGAAGACACCGACGATGTCCCTTGCTGCCGTGCGACCGGCGACTCCACGACCGTCTTCGTGCGCCTCACAGCAGCTCCAGGAGGACCCATCGACCTCCTGGTTTAACAAGCAGCTCCGCAAGACCTCCACGAGTAGCAGCAGCTCGCCAGAGAAACAGAGCAAGAAGATGGAGAAAATGAAGAAGACCCGGTCATCGCGTATCAGTTTCGGGAAGAGCAGTAGCGACCTGTCGCCTGAAGCCGAGCAGCTCAAGGCGCAGATCCGCCGCAAGTGGCCGGTGTCGCTCTTCAAGTTCAAGTTCCGCCTCATGAAGCGCGTGGTGGTGGCGCCCGTGCCGATCCCCCAAGAGTTGGCGCACTCGCGCGCGTGGGCCGCGATGGTCTCGGGCATCCGGATCCCGCTCACGAGGATGATGTGGCTGCGCCAGCGGCGAAAGCTGCTCTACCGCCTGCCCGACACGATTCACGAAGACGTGGGGTATTGAGGAAGGAGTACGAACGTATCGTAAGTGTTTGTAAACTATCGAGGCTTCCAATGTAACACTAGTATTATGAGCGGGTCTGTAGAGTGAAGAAAATATTAACCAAGAACGCGATTGGTCTGTACAGTGTAGTAGCTAACTTGTGAATGGGGAGTCAATCAATTATTGCGCGTTGTCAGAGTGGAGTGTTCCCAACTGCGAAGAGCTACGAAATCCTAATACTTCAAAGCTTCACACAACACAGTCGATCACCGCATTTTGCGCAAAACATCACAAAGGAGCCATCTCCTCGTACCCAAACAACCGCACTATGACGTGCCTTTTAGCGCCACGAATCTCAACCCCATTCGTCCATCCATCCGTTAGCCGCCAAGGCCGAATAGCATCCGAGAATTGCCAGCCACTTGAGCGTACTCTCTCTCTCTTTCCACGGACCGATCTCTGGCAACAGTGAGCAGGCCACGAAATGCCTTGTGCGCGCAGGTATTGTATTCATCCTGTCAATCTATACTTTTCTGCGAGGCACGCACCCAATCCGTTTAAAGCGACGTGCTGCGCTGTCGAACGTGCGAGCTTCTTGCAGCGCCAGTAATGCTCTCACCACCACCCTCGACCCTCTGGTGATGCATACTCGGTGACGCAGCCGACGTCACCACTTCCAGCAGACGAATGCAAAACCGTCCCACTGTTAGCTCATCCCATCCCCATTAAACTTCATTTTCTGCCAATCACAACGCCGCATCCGTCCAGAAAAGCAGGTGAGTCGGATTCTCGTTTTTCTCCACCCTTCACTTTTCTACCTGCTTCATATCTAAAATCGGCAAAATACTCCAGTTAGAACATTAAACTAGGCCATATCCTGATCTCACCTCTCCAATCTCAACGAAAAAAAGGGCAGAGCAAATCAACTGCCCATTTTTTTCCTTTGCTGGGAGGTAAGAAGCCATTGCAGCTGAGTGAGGGCTTCGGATCATTCCGCATTCCGCATTCTGCACCGCAAGCGCCAGAGGTTCAAGCTCAAGCGCACGAGATCCAGCAAAAGTAGAAGAGGGAAATGACGTCTCTCGCGCCGCAGAAGCAGGCGAAGAAGGCGGAGGAGAAGCAGAGTCTGCTGCCGCTCAACAGCTCCGACGCATCGTCCTCCTCGTCGCCCGTCCGCAAGCACAAGTCGATCATCGTCAACGTCTGCTCCTTCATCCTCGTCACCGAGGTGCGTTCGCTCTCTTTCTCCCTGCCTCTCTGTTCACGCGTGTCTGTCCTGTGCTGTGTTATACGTGAGTATGAAGTTGCTCACTGATCTCTGTTGTTGTTGTGTGTGTGTGTGTTTACTGTTGCAGCTCTGTGAGCGCTTGGCGTACTATGGGCTCACGGGCTCGCTACCGATTTTCTTCCACAAGCACTTGGGCATCAACAACAACCTCGCGGCCGAGCTCAACAACGCGTTCACGTCGCTCTCGTACTTGACGCCGCTCATCGGCGCGTATGTTGCAGACAAGTACCTCGGACGCTTCTCCACGTACGTAACCGATTATTGATTGATTGCATGCGTGCATTGCATTGGTTTTGATGCAGGCTGGGGCTTATCGAATGTGAGCTGATCGGTATGCTGTTTCCTATTTGCGCAGTATCGTCTGGTTCTCGCTGTTGTACCTGGCAGGGCTTGCGCTTTGCGTGGTTGCGTCACTCCCGAACATCTCGTCGATGCCGCTGTTCATGCTCGGGCTCTTTGGTGGCGTCGCATTCGGCGCTGGTGGCATTAAGCCGAACGTCGTCGTGCTCGGTGCTGACCAGTTCGATATCACGATCCCGGAGCAGCGCGTCGAGAAAGACAGCTTCTTCAACTGGTTCTACTGGACGATCAACATTGGCGCGACGTTCAGCTACGGCGTGCTCACAAACCTCGCGGTGAATGGCATCCCGCCGTACATCTCCGAGTCGTACGGCTTCTTCGCGTCGTTCTTCATCCCGTCGTCTGTGTTCGTGCTTGCTTTCCTGGTGTTCTACTGCGGCAAGAACCGCTACCGCCGCGTGCCGCCAAAGGGCAGTGCGCTCAACACGTTTTTCGCGGTGCTGCTGCAAGCTGGCACGCTCTCACGCCGCGGGAAACTCGTACTCAGTGGTGGCATCGCGTTCGTCCCAGGTATCCTGCTCACGACGATCTCGTATTTTGTCGACGAGCCAGTGTGGCACATGATCTTCGCGCTCAGCGGCTCTTTTTCTGTGCTCTACGGCATGATTGTGCTCATCTTGTCGGGGAGCTCGACCGAGTGGATCCGCTTGGCGTCGCGCCAGAAAGGAGGCTCGTACTCTGCGACTGACGTGAAGGACGTCATGCAAGTACTGCGCCTGTCGCCGTATCTGAGCATCATTATCATCTTTTGGGCTGTGTACGGCCAGCAGACGTCGAACTTCGTGCTCCAGGGATGTCAGATGGATCTGCGCGTGAACCGGAACGATGTCAACTCAACGCTGATCTCGTCGGCGATGCTCAGCATCCTAGACTCTGGCGTGATCCTCGTGTTCATCCCGATCTTTGACCGAATCATCTACCCGGCGATGAGCTCCATGGGGATGCAGCCGACGCTGCTGCGTAAGATCGGCGCGGGGCTGTTCTTCTCCTTCCTGTCGATGATGGTCGCTGGATGGCTCGAGCAGTACCGCAAACAGAGCGGCTTTGTCGAGGGCGTCGTGTCCAACTGCGGGACTGCGGACGAGTCGCTACCGATGTCGTCGATCAGCGTTTGGTGGCAGACGCCGCAGTTTCTGCTCATCGGCATCAGCGAGATCCTCACGAGCATCTCATGTAAGTTCAGTGGTATTGATTCATTACCTGGGCTGACGAGAAAAATCATGCTGACCTCTCCCTGAAATTGTTGCATTTGCTATTCCCAAACAGCGTACGATCTGTTCTACTCGGAAGTCCCCGAGTCGATGCGCAGCGTGTGCCAGGCGCTCAACCTGCTGACCACGACGCTCGGCTACATTGTCGCTGGCGCGCTCAACAGCATCTTCTCGTTCTGGGTCACGAGCGACTTGAACGACGGCAACCTCGAGTACATTTTCTACGTCATGGCGTTTTTGGTGCTGCTCAACATGATCGCGTTCGTGTACGTGTCGCAGTCGTTCGAGTACCATGTGCCGCCACCAAGCGACAAGGACGTGGTTTCGGGCTTCTCTCCTGCACTCCCACGTGCTGCGAGACGCCTGATCAACAAACTCCGCCCAAACCGCAACCAGGGCTAAGAGGCTTAGCAGGTAAGCGAGAACAAGCAAGAAGAGATAGGTTCGATAGAGGCTAGATTTTCGTTGGCAGCCTTCGCCATTTTTTGTAGTATACACATGGATCTGGTCGGCTCTCCTCTATTTGCTTTCTAGGTGCCCATTACCATCATCACCCTTGGCTCTGGCGCTGCAGATAGGTCAAGAAACCACGCACGATGGACTTGGCTTCTCCGATCGCTTCGCCCGCGATATCCCTCGCGGTGCTCGTGACCGCCTTGGCGTTCCCCAGCGTCGTCATCGCGAGGTTCTGCGCTTGCTGCACCGTTCCTTTGACGATCTTGAGCTTCGAGCTCACGCCGAGCATCTTTCGCACGCTTGCGAGGAACGAGACCGAGCCGTCCGCGTCCGGGAGCAGTTGCAGCACTAGTGTGCCGTCGTTGTGTCCCGAGGCGATCAAAATCACGGCTTCTTTCGGTCCGAAGCTGGTTGCTGAAATGGGTGACTCAACGTGCTCAGGTGACACGTACTCCTGTACGACGACAAAGCTACACAAGAGAAACAAACAAACAAGTTAGAACATGCCACAATGGGAGTCAACAAGCAAGCAACAAGGTGACGAATGGATTCAGCGAGACTTACTCATCGAGGCGGCAGATCCGGATCGTCCCAGGAGACACTGTGAGGAACACCAAGTCGCCCTCCGCAGACAGCTGCACGTCGCTGATGTCTTCGTGTTCAAACTCGTGAGTATGCAGCAACATGCCCGAGAGATTGAACACTTGGCAGACGCACTTAACAACAACGTCTTCGGTTTGTCCAGTTCGCTGCTGTTGCAGGCCTGATGAATTGATTGTTGCACCTTTCTGCTTCATTTCAAGTTGATCGCCAGCACTGACCTGCGTGACTCGTGAGACCGCCAGGATGTAACCTTTCGCAGACAAGCGGACTTTTGAAAACACCGACTTGGACCGTGTTGTAACCGCACATGACGGAGGCTCAAACACAAACGCGACCTGTCCTTCGCTGTGAAGGTAATGCACCATCCCGAGCCGCTTGGAACAAGAAACAACGAGCCCGAGAAACGTGCTCACGCTGCAGTCCAGCAACGGCTCGCAATGTCCTCGCAAGATCATGATCGGAGACGACGAGATCCGCGGTAGCCGAAACAGCAGGTCCTGCTTGACCCGTGATAGCCGCCAGAGCGCCATTGTGCCGTCTTTTGAGCCCGAGACAACAAGCTCCTCTTCGTCCTGCTGGTTCGGCGGCGCGTTGTACGTGAGCTTGTCCAGGCTGAGGCACGTGACCGAGCTGTCGTGGCCCGTGACGCTTGCTTTTCCGATGATCTGCCCGTTATCGAGATCCAGCAAGCGCAAGTGGAGCGCGCCACCGCGACCGCCTCCAGAGATCATAACTCGTCCATTTGAAGAGATCGCGACAGGAAAGGACCCGCTGCTGCCGCTGTCTCGCTCTTCGTGAAATGGTATCCGAGGGATAAAATCGAATGGCGAGTCGTCTCTATACACCTCGATCAGCCATGGGCACTGAGACGCATGGTGATGCTTTGAAGATCCTTCATCTGATGCATGCGGAGCTGGTGCAGGTGAGGACAATGCTTCTTGAGGTGTCCCCACTGGAGTGTGGATATTTGGCTGTAGTGGAGAGCTCAAGTACAGATTATGGCTGTAGTCCCTTGCACTGCCATCGGTATGGAAATGTGTGGTATCGAGCCCGCCTCCTGACAGCAATAACGGCGCATCATCTCCCGAGGCACCTGAGTGCGACGCACGCTGTTGTTGCGGGAGAGGTTGTGGTTTTGGCGCAAGTTTCCAGTTGTACATATCGACCACGCCAAGTTCGTTCACAGTCACGATTCGATCTGGAAGGATCTTTGCCAAGCGAATCGTGCACTGAACAAGCGGCTTCACGTCGACGCTCGCACTCCAATTGCGCCGTTTCTCCTGCGCCATGGGCGTGAAATCCTGGAATGAAAGCGACAACGGACGAGCAATGTTCGCTGTGCTACTGGTGTTGCCAGTGTTGAGCCGTGGCCCACCAGGACCAACAGGACTCGTCATCGATGACGACATTCCTCCAGAACCTGATGCTCCCATTCCAGAGCCGCTGCTCGAGGTAGCAGCGCCAACTGCAGCACCCATCGCAGGGCTTCGACGCGCAAACGCCGCAGTGTTTCGTTTTGGATGAGGAGCTCCAAATAGTTGCATCGGACATTGTCCAAAGTGCGCAATCTGCAGCTCCATCGACTCTTTCAAGAACGGGTCTTCAATGCGATCGAGATCCACCACGCCATAGTAGGTCAGGTAGTAGAACACATTGTTGGCTTTCAGCGCTGCTTTCCCGCGCTGTTTGAAGCCGAAGATTAGATCCACCCATTCGTGCAGGTGCTGCGACACCAGTTCACTCTCAAGCGCCGCGCGGTTGATCCGAACGAAGTCTTCTGGAGTCTTTGCCCATTTCGGAAGCTGCACGTCGTTCACCACTTGCTGATCGTGGCGTTTACCAAGTGGGAACTTGTTCACATTTCTCAGGAAATTGCCGTCACAGTAGAACTCCGGAGTCAATTCTTTCACTTCCGACATCTGCGAGTTGCACATGTCCCACGTCTCCTTGATCGAGTAGAACAGCCGATCGGGCAAATCAAAGCAGCCGCCTTGCATGCGTCTCTGTAGCTCCGCAAACGGCTGCAAGCGGAAGAGGAAGAAGAGCACCACACCCGCGCAGGTCGAGTAATGCGAGCCGTACAGGAACTTCGGGATCACGGGGTCGTCGAAAGAGTTGTAGCGCTCCCAGTACTCTTCGAGTCGTGTGGGATTCAAAGCACCCATGGGCTTTGACAGATCTCTGAAGTTGCGAGGGTCGCTCAAATCCAGCGACTTACCTTCGTAGTTGCTCAGCACCCATGGGAATACTGGATACTGCGTCAGATCGTTGAAGCTTCGACCTGCAAACGTATTCAGCGCCATCAAGTACTCAAAATTTGAGATCTGGCGGTTCTGCCAGGCTTTCGTTGTGGCTCCCAGGTTTGGAATTCCTCGTCCCGGCCATTGCTTTGGCACACTCCGTGGCAGAAAGGAGTACAAGAGACGCACCAGTTCGTTGCGCTGGTGTTTTGCTGCGAGCGGGAAATCCAGAAAATGGTTGCTTCCGTTGCGCAAAAAGATCTCAATCGCCGAGTCTCGCAGCCGGTAGCGACGGAGGTAAACAGCGACGACGTGGTAGTATCGCCATCGCCAGCAACGATGAAGTCCCGGTGCAGCTTCATCTGTGCTGGGGCTTGGAGAATTGCTACTGGACTCTGCACCAGTTTCGGTCGGATTAGACGGCGGCTCTGGCTCAAAAGCTAGATAGTCATTGCAAAGATACAACGTGCCACTCACGATCCCCTCTGGAATAACGCGACGGCAAACTGCGCGCGCCACCAGCTGGTCTTCCACAGACACCGCGACTCCCTCACCAGGATCCAGACCGCTTTCGTACTCTCGCTCAAAATCAATTTGCGACATCATCGGTTTTAAAGAACTCGATGCACTCAGGTTCACAGGACTGCTCTCCACGGACGGCATCGGTGACTTCTCTTCTTCACTCATCTCGGCTCCGACATGATCGTACACCAATCGCAGATCTGCATTTCGCTCAATCTCGGGTTTCTCTGTGTCCAGGTCACTCTGCGGTGTTGCAGCAGTATCGCTCGAATGTTCGTCTTCAGCCACCTTTGACTGCTCGTCAGCTGAATCTGTTGTAATGTCCTGGATTTCGCCACCGCCTTGTTCCGCAACGACACGGCCGACCCTTTCAAGCAGTGATCCACTCGCGCGCAAAGGTGAACCCGATGGGCTCTGATGATCCGCTTCAAACTCAACTCCGTGGATAACCTCTAGCGGGAGCGAATACTGCCGACGACGAACTCCAGGGACCTCGCCAGCATCGTCAATCCTGCTTGGATCACTTGTTTCTTTGTCCACAATGAGCAGCGAGTTCAGATCCACATCCAATGTCCTTCTCATCCGGCCAGGATGTGGAGTCTCGTAAAGCCCAATCCGGAAAACTTGAGCTTGTCGCAACGCTTTAAGAGCGTCCGGCGCAGCTTTCTCCAGAGCGTTGTACTGGTGCTGAGAGCGAAAAGTGAACTCTTGCTTCACCCACAGCTTCTCAGTCCACTCTTTCTTTCGAATTGCACGAGATTCAGCTTTAGTCTGGATCTGCAATCTCTCGCGCTCCGACACATCCCGCAGCGACTCCATCATCCGGTTCTCTTCAACCTCGAGTGCTGCCCACAGCAAGCGCTCATTCTCATCCAGAAACTGCGTCTGATACTCTCCGTTTCTCTCCACACTCTCATCGCCACCGTCTTCGACGTTCGATGAGAATCGACGCTGGGAGTTCCGCAATTCTTTCGCGACAGGAAAGTGTGGCACCAAGTCCGCTTCCTCTTCACGTTCGTGCATCTCCGTGTCGTTGATGGACAATGCCAACGCTTCGAGCGACGCAATCGTGGCATTCGCTTCAGACATATCGCTCAACGCTTGAACACTCAAACCCGCAGTGTGCAGCTCGTCGACGAATGACCCTGACGTGGTAATACGGAGCGCCAGCACGCGCAGAAGATCCAGTATCTCTTCATCTTCCTGGATCAGCAACGCGCGCCGCAGACAGACCATGGCACCAAGGAACACTTCACGGGTCGGGATGTGGTCATAGACCTTCAGCGCCGCCACAATTCCCATCTCTTGCTGGAAAGATGACACCAGCACACCAATGACACGCTCCATCATCGCTTTTCCAGTGATGAACGGCAGTGCACGCTGCAGAATCTGGAGTCCTGGGAAGAGCCCAATGCGATGCATCTTGTGCGTACTCTGGATCAGTCTTGCGCAGATGTCGAGCACTGCATTCAACAAGAACAGTTGATTATCCGACCAGACCCACCCCGACATACCACTCGTGGGGGCTTTGGCTCTTGATGACGATGATGAAGTAGTCGAGCCGTCCGACTGTCTCAAGGGAAGTGCGAGAAGAGTTTCGTGAACGAGGAACAAAAGTTTTTGCAGATTCTCGGCGAGAGCTCTCGAGAGAATCGTTCGACTTCTCGCCATTCGCTGCAACACGATCCCAGCGACCCGAGAAAGCCAATCGAGGCTGTGGCAATACAGCTCGGACTGTCCAACGCGGTCTGGTGCTGACATAACTGGCGCAGAGCTGTCAACACTTCCGGAAAGCTGGCGGTCGTACTTGAGGCGAACTGCCTTGAGCGCAAGGATCAAGTCTGTAAACGACCGCCATCCGCGAGAATTGTTCATCGCGACACACAGCAGCGACACGATTGTGTCCAAAACCAGGTCTTCGCCGGTTTTGCTTGCGTCAAAACTATAAGCACGACCGTACTCACGCGAGCTCGCATCACTCTCCTTCTCGTGCTGAGAAGCCTTCGCTGATGACGGTGACGAAATACTTGACTCGACAACTTCGCTCTCATCTCCTACACACGCGCAAGCAATTGACAGCTCAAGAAGTGCTTCCGCCCACTCGCGCTTCATCAAAAGCAGTTGCTGCTGCGCGTGTTCGTCTGTTTTGAGCTTGACGTTGATGTCCATCAGCACTTTTTCGCGAAAACTCGGACTGCTCTTTCCGAGAAGGATCGGCAAAAAAGGCAACACTCCTCGCAGCGGAAGCGAGATGATCCCACTCACGCCCTCATCAAACATGTCGGCGACAAGCGCGTTCATGGCACCGTCTTTCTCTTCTGTAGCTGAACTGCTGGTGGATGTAGAAGTCGCAACGGGAAGTAAAACGCCACTCACCGAGGTCGAGATCATGAGGTTGCGAAGCGCCGTCATCTTCACCACCGCAACGCGCTTCTCCCACGAAAGCGAGAGCCGTTTGCCTCCAAATTGACTCGCAAGCTGGATCCATTCGTTGAGTCCATTGATCCCACCGCTGATGTCTGTGCTGTTGCCAGCAGCAGACGTGGCTGAGATGCCATCGTCAGAGATGATGATGCCGCTCTCGTGAATCGACGACGTTCTCGATGTAGATGCTGAAATTGGGAACAGCACCGACTCCTTCTTCGACGGATCATTCATGATGATACTCTGCTGCACTCCGAGAAGCCACGGTGGATTGAAGTAGAACTCCATCATGAGCTCCAAGAACCCAATCGAGAAGCTCCCGTCGCCATTCAGGATCAGTCGCAAGTGTTCTTCCAGTCCGCACCAGACTGTTCGTCCTTCGATAGACTCTAGCCAGTCCACGAGGTAGATGAATAGCGGCACACACGCCATCGGAACACTCACTCGAGCAGCACTGGCTTGGATCCCACTGGATCCTGGTTGATCTGCTGCGGCAGACTGAGGCTGCCGCATCAAGAACAGCAAGCAGTCCATGATGTTGGAGCTGATGAGCGCAAAGCGCATGTCCAGGAAAGACACAGCGAGCCGTCGGAGAAGCAGGAGGATCGATCGACACACCACGGAGTCTTGACTTGTCATCAGAAACCGAATGATTGCGCGGATATTCCGAACCAACGAGAAACGAACCTGCACGTTTGTTGGCGCACTCATCGCTGCAGGTGGCGCAGCGCTGTGATTGCTCTCGTCTGGATGTGAGTTTTTCGTCGCTGTTTCTGCCGCATCTGCTTGATCGCTCCACACAATGTTCTCCAAGTTGATACTGAACACCCCACCTTGTCGCCGCGGCAAGGCAAACGCTGAGCATGCGCCGCCACCAGCGGAGCCTGGCGCAGTCGGTCCACCTCCAGCAGCATTCGCCGTATTCGTCGTCGACGGGCGAGCAAACGTTGTCTCCATTAGCTCATCTTCTTTCACCTCGTGCACGAACACGCTCTGGTTCGTCAGACAGACTTCCATGACCTCCACGAGAGTGTGCACGCACTGCTGCTTCCACTCGTCGTTCTTCTTCTCGCTTTCAGTAGATGGCGCATTCTGCTCCTTTTTATCACTTGTTGCTGCTGACATCGTAGCTTTCGAGTAGAACTCACGGAGAATCTCCAGCACTTTTGGAATCGTCTGCATGTCGTTGAACAGTCGCGGGTACTCACACACCAAAGAATACAACTGGTGGTTGAAAATCGACTGCGTCTTAAAATCAGTCGACACCCACAGACGATAATCCATCAGCAGCGCTCGGATCCCAGATGCAAACAGCGGGTTCGTCACCCAAATGGACTCTTGCAGCGGGTGGTTCACGTTCAGCAGCTCTTTCCTGCGCGACGGTAGCATGGCGTACATGCTCTTGATCATCTCGACGCACACTAGCAGGCTTCGAGGCGTCCAGATCTCGCGCAGACGTGACTGGTGTTTCACCAGCACGTGGCAGAGCACATGCAGCACATAGTGCTGGAGCACTTCCTGCTGGTTGCTCACACTGTTGAGCAGGAGTCCCTTGATGATCCACATGAAATCCACGAGCACGTTTTCAAGCACCATCTTGAGATCTTCTTCACCACCAGCAGTCGTCTTCTTGCTTCTCTCTTCTTCCTCTTCAACATGAAACGAACCTGAAGAGCCAGGAGCACCAGTGTTCTTGGCCCTGCTGCCGCAAATTTTCTCGTATCCTGTCAGAATGTAATGTAGCAGCGCGGGCAAACCGGCGACGCCAAGCACGCGATGCCACGCGGCGTGGCTGTCTGGAAAGATGATCTTCTGCACGTTTTTCCCCAGACGCGCGTTCCGCTGCTGGATCTCTGCAGACACCCCCGTGGTGCTCTCCATCGTCACCCATCGCGCTGCGACGTCCGAGACCGTCCCTTCGCTCAGCCACTCGACACCAAGCCCCGCGTAATCCTCATTCGCGAGGTCGTGCGCAGTATAGCAGAACACGACCTGGAGCTTGCAATACGCAGCGAACAAGTCGCTGTGCGGGATCGACAGCGGCGATGACGCCACCGCGACGCCGTGGAAGTCGCCAAACACGTAGTTTGCCGACTGGTTCGGCGGTGGCGTCGCATAGCGATTGAATGACGAGATCATCGGACCCTGTGCGTAGAGCAGCCCGACGAGCTCTTTCGAGAGCTCTTCCTGGTACATCGTCGCGCTCGCGAGCTTCACTGCAGTGCTGCTTCCGCCTCCGATCGTGCATTTCGACGCAGTGACGAGTCCCGACGGGTACACGAGCTCTTCCTGGAACTGCATCTTCGTGTCCACGTAGCACGTCACTTTGCTCTTCTTGACGTAATGCAGCGAGTGTGAGAGCACGAGCAGATGCCACTGGCCTGGGATCAGTCGAATGCGGTGCTGGATGCGCTTCCAGTCTGTCGCGTACGACCCAGATCCGGATGCAGGTGCACTCAGGATCGATGCAGCGCTCGTCGTGGATCGTTTGCTCTCGCTCTGGCTGTTCGGGTGGCAGCTGCTGACGTTGAGCAGCACGCTCTGCCTGCCTTCCCCTGGTCCGTCCGGATCGAACTCCAGCGAAGCCTCGACGCCAAGCGTACTCGAACCATTCGCGAACCGGAACAAGCTGAACTTGGCGTACGTGTCGTCGTCTTCGGTGTCTGTAGTCTTCTTCTTCTTTGCTGTCTGTAGCAGGAACTCGGCGTTGACCCAGAGCGCGACCGAGTAGCCTCGAAACGAGCTCCAGTCGATGATCGGCAGGTGCATGCGGCCGTTCTCGCGGAACGCAAAGTACGCTCTCGGCGGTGCGACGGCCGTAGGCGGCAACATGTACGGGTCTTCGTACATGCCACCGCTGGTAGAGCCTCTGCTGCTGCTGGTAGTACTGGACGACTCGCTCTTACTCTGCTGCTTATCAGTACCCATCTCCTCCTCATGCGGGTCTGGGTTCTGCAGCAGCCGCCGCGCGAATCCGCGCGTGAGTCTCGCGATCGCCCGTAGCATCTGCTCGCGCTCGTCCACTGGGATCGTGTCCGCCGCAAAGCAGATTAGCATGCTCTTCTGCACCAATATGCGCGCCAATCGCGGCGGATCGGCTGCGTCGAACTGCTCTTGTTCACCCTCTTCTGCTTCCTGTTGTCCCTTGCCATCACCACCACCAGTACTAACGACTGTCGCGACAGGTGAATCTCCAGCATCTGCCGGTACCAGGGGCGACTCGTGCTCACTGCCATGTAGCATACTCACCGCTGCTCTCTCTTCGCCGTCACTACCGCCGCTCGTTTCTCTTACCGCTTTTGGTGGGGTCGACATACCAATACTACAATCCTGCGCTCACACAGCCACTGACACTCCTTTGACGCTTTCCCTTGTTTTCCCCCCGCGTGATGTCACGATGTACTCAACGAGCAGAGGTGCGTAACACAACGACTACTACTGCACGCTCGGCAACAGCGTCTTCACGATACACAGAGCGTGCGCGCGCGTCTCGTTCGACGTCTGACGGCAACACACGCGTCGTCTTCTTTCTTCCTTCTTCCTTTGCTGCAACGTGCCGCTTGAAGCTTTCCGCGTTAATTGGAAGTATGGGAGAGCCCTGCTGCTGAGCTTCACTTGAATAAAGTATGATGCTTTTACACAACGAATAGCAAGACAAAAATGAGCTTCCTGCTCATTTTTGTCCAATATTTTGACAGGAACTGTCGAACAAAGTATGTCCTTATTTGATGTGACCCACATTAACTGAAGAGATTGAATGGCGTGTACCACACAATTTTTAGCGGTTTTTACGGTTTCCATACATTTTCTATTGTTCATCTTTTCATAACAATAAGAGTTGCCTTTTTGGAATTTCGTCTTGGACTTTGTATGAATAAATCCAATATAGTAACTCATGTTTGTGAAATGTTGAACAATGGAAAATGTAAAGAAACCATATTTAGGTATTATTCACGGTCATTACGCCGTAAAACAAAACGATCCAAAAGTAGATGTTACTGCAAAAAAACAACAAGCACCGACCGAGTCGACGATGCCGTCGTGGAGCTTCGTGCCGGTGATGCGCTCCGCGAGGCGGATGCCGCTCGTGTTGGACGACACAGTCAGGTCGCACGTGACCTTGAGCACGGCCAAAACCTTCTTGAAGCGGCTCTGCTCGAGCGCGTCCAGCTGGCTCTGCAACGTCGCCGCGCTTCGCCGCCTCGTCCGCGTTGAAGCCGATCACCTTGGCTTTGCTTGCGAACGCCATGTTGTCGTAGATAAAGAAACCAAACTGTATGATAGAGGAAGGCACGCGTAGAGAGAGACCAAAGTGTTAGCGTTACTGTATACATAAGTCATGCATACGCGCATTTCGTGCATGAGGCGTACGTACCATGCCGGTGTTGTTGATGAGTCGGAGATAACGCTGCCATGGCGAGAGCGACTTGTTGTCCGCGAGCCGCAGCAGCTTCTTGTAGTAAGTACGCCACGCTCTTGCCCAAGCGGAACGCCTTGCGTGACGTCTGCGTCGTCTTGTACAAGTTGGTCAGCCTATTATACACACATACACGCACGAGTCAACCAGTCTGTACAACAGTTCAGCCATCCCACATGAGCTCTTCGTCACACTCACTTCTTGCCAATGTCACTCTTTAGGTCCGCCGACAGCACGTAGAACGCCAGCGCGCGACTGCCGTATTACATCAACTGTCATACAAGAGCACACCCACATCCATACAAACACAGTCAGTAAGCCGCATGTGGATCAATCTCGCCCCTTTATCTCCGTGCACGAATAGACACGCACGCATCACTCATCACACAAATGTGAACGCACCTTGGTGAGCTTGTCGTGGCCCTTGCGTTCACGTTAAAAATGCTCACGCATACACACCGTCGATAAGTCGATGGCGAACGTTCAAAGTCTAGGCTTCAGCCCCGATCACTGTGCATAGATAGTATGCATAAACACCAACCAACTTTATCGGGTGTACATCGGTAAGTGAGGGGTTACGAAAGCTCTAGTGTCTGGAAACTGACATGTGTTTGTTGCTTGTGAGGAACATGGCGTAGGGTAGCTCGAGGTCACCGAGTCCAAACACAAAACACTGGGGGGGGGGGGGGGGGGGGGGGGG